>KI919454.1:8871-50002 GCA_000473525.2 Anopheles melas | reverse complement strand
CGCTTCCAACAGGAAACCGGAACCGGGGACGGAAAGATCTCGGTCGGTAATAATTATAATCATAAATCGGTTGGAGATTTGTAGCAGCCAAGTGCGACATGCCCCCCCCCTCCCCGTCTATGCTTCTGTTCTGCTCCCTTTTGCACACTTGCACAGGCGAAACAATTTGCCTAACACGCAACACACTTCAGTGCATCGTGGGGCGTGGTGGTTGGGAGTGGGCGGCGAGAAGAAATGGAAACCAAAAAAATCACCAAAGCAAAACCTATTCTCCTACCACTTCAGCGGCAGCCACCACATCCTAAACGGTGACCTCGTTGAGAAAACTTCGTCGCGGTCACAGATCCATGCATCCATACAGGTGGGACTGGTTGGTGGGGTTGGGAGTGTGCACGATACAAACTACAAACAGCAGCAGCAGCAGCAGCAGCCAGGGAAGAAATAAATAAAATTACAAAGCATCAAAACCGAGCCGGAAGTGCAGAACCCGCGCACTCGACTCGAAGTTTCCTTCCGTGTCGGGTGAAGGTGGCGGAGGAACAGTACTGCCGCCACCGAGTGCCGTGGAAATTATCTCGCTGCGCTGATGAAAGACCGCGACACAACACACGACTTGAATTTTCCACTTCATCGAAGTTCACAGGAACTGGCTGGGTCCGGGGAATTTCTTCATCGGGCCGTCGAGCGCTGGAGTGAGCAATCAGTGTAAATGTTCCGCCACACCATCTCGCGAAAGGATACTTTTGCCGCAATTAAATCGCACGATTGTATGCGCAATTATTGCTGCTTGTGTTGTGAATGGCCAACCCAGAGTTCGCAGGCTTAACCTCAGATGGAATATGTACTATGATATAAAATAGTTTCAAACTGTTTTTTGTGTGGATTTTTCGCAAAAAAAAAACACCGCTAATATCGATCCATTATTTGCTACAGAATACACTGCCACCTTTCTATGCGCTCCAATGTTCGTACCCAGTAGGACCATTTCTTCCCTACCGATGGCCGATAAAGACAAACACACCGATTGATGGAGGGATGATGACGGAAAATCAAATCCACCGTTTCCACCGAAGCCAGCACACCACAGTTCAGCTGATTCTTCATTCTCCCTTCATTCGGCGGACGCGTACGGCCGTCTCCCAGGAGACTCGACACGGGGGCTGGCTGCGTAACAGGGAAAACGGTGGACCAGCAAACAAAGTGTGGCCAGGCCCATTCCACCAGCGCCAACCATTATCCATCCGGAAGCGGATGTAGTAACAGATGTTTGCCCATCAGCCTTGACAAATGGCCTGTGAATTAAATTGGTTAATAGATGATGGATACGTATCAGCAGCATCGCAGCACCATTCCCTCCCTTCCTTTCCTCCCTTGGTCCCGGCTGGACGCTTTTTGATGATCGAAGAGATAAGAGGAACCATATTTTTGTCGGTATCTAGTTCACCGGTAGGGAGGTTCGTTTATGGTCCAGAGCCGCAGCGAGACGGCCGCACGCAGGGCGGCAGAAGGTACTCCAACACTCTAAGGTGACGTTGACCATAATCATAATAATAGATCATTATATCGTTAGGGAGTGTTCGGACTCGTGCACGGGCTGTGGTAAAAGGCAACAAAAACGTGTTACAACGTCGATGAAGATGATGATGATGATGATGATGATGATGAGGACGGGGAGAAGGAACGGACGGCGAGAGGCGTCACGGGTAAAGGCCACCGATGATGGGTCGATGGTCACACCAAACTAGGTGATATGGCTCTTTGAATTAGGCTGCCTAAAAAGCGCCTGGCCAAACTAAATTGGATCATGTCGGGTGAATTCACTTTGCAGAAAGGTGTGAGAGGTATGTACACCCCCTGCACGAGAAGATCTCCAATGAGGCCGTCCTTCGTTTCTGTGGTCGATGAGGCGTACATGAATTGAGCACATTTGGCTGGCGATGTTCTCTGGCTGGGCTTCTTTCCTTGTCCTCGTCCTCCTTCCATTTTGATAGCGTTTGAGATGAAACAGGACGCACCTCGTGTACCGTTAGAGGGAGTCGGAGTGCATTAAGAATCGCGAGGATATTCAATTTTTGTCTGTTGCACCTTTTCCACAGCTGCATATTGCTCAGAACCACACCTTTCCGGGATTACGGGAACGTCTGGAGTCTGTTTTTCTGTATGCAAATTGGTTTCATTTTGTTTGGACGTAGCGAAACAAGAACTATGTTAAGGCCATGATACACCGCCGAACGATAAGCGCTTCCCGTTTGTTTTGTCGAACGAGTGGAAGTTTCACTGTTTTTAGCATAATTCCGTCGCGCTTCACTATTTTCGACCGAATGAAAAGGGAAGTGGTGGCGTAACCCGGAGCGTATTAAATGCAATTTTGTAAAATGTGTTTAATGCGAACGGAATGTAAAACATAATGAAGAGTAACACTGCATAAACGATAGCTCGTTTATACGTATTGCATTAGGTGTGCTGTAGATGATAAGGACCACGAAACAGCACGGCAGATACCAACCCATCGTCCTTCGCCATCGTCACCATGTCTGATGAAGTTTTGATGGAACAATATTTTAACTACATTGCTTGCGCTTTCACTGGAGCTTTTTTGGAGGACGGATCTCCAAAAAAAATGTGTATACTATTAGGAGAAAAGAATAGCTTGAATAGTGCGCTACCATGAGAGCACAAAACACACTGCATAATCTTGCGGTAGAAGCATTGGATGATTGCTACTTATCGACACCGTCGTCGTGAGGGCCACAAACCAAGCTAATAGAAGATTCATTTATGAACCAGCGATACAATTGTTGTGCGTTGGAACAATCCGCTTGTGGTTTCATCAACCTTTCAGAGCATCGCAGCCTTGATGAACGGACAAATACACATATGTGGAGCGATTTTGTGTAAGCCCGGGCAGGTTTTCCACCGTTTACTTATTAATCTCATATCCCCGGCCTATTTCAGACGCACAACAAAAGAGAAACACTGACAATGTCGTCCCCGAGCGCGCGAACAATCTCAGTCCCTCAATGCTTCCACCGTTTTGATCCACATGGTGCGTTACTGAGGGACTCCTGCCTCCACCGTCCAAACAGTTGCCATCATCAAACACAAATCTCCGAATTGTGTGCGAAAATTTGATCCACTTGCTCTGCGTGGGGTGAGCCTGCTCAACGCGTCTGTGTGTTCCGTATGTTTGATGATAGGTTGTAGTACCATTTTTATCTATTTCATTCTTGATGGCGCATCAAGCAGCTAATAATAATCAACACACGCGAGATGCCGTCAACTTTTCACTTCTTTGAGCGATCCTTGCTGTCGCTTTATCGCACCATCATTGTTCTGTGTGGGGTTTTCCTAGGTGGTCGAGGGAGACCGCGCACGGGGGTTTACTGGGAAAGACGATAGGCAACTTAAACAGCCACAGTTAAACGGAACTAAAGTTGTGGATTTTTCTTAAAACTGAGCCAAATAAGAGATAAAAAGCGATGCTATGGTTCGAAATCACACAAGAGCCATGTGGGGGAAGCTGAACTGAAGATGTTCGTCCTGTTCGTATGACATATCTGCTTTCTCTGAAATATTGTGCCACAATGTTGGGTACGCTTTCTCAAACCTACGCCGGTGCGTGTGTACACTTCTCACGACCATCAAGACACACACAAAAATCACATACACAAGGGCGGGGGGCCTCTTTACTCCCTTTCTTACTCCTGTGTTCCGTGTCTTCTGTCAAGCCATTCAGCCAATCTTCTTTATCCGTCCGGTTCATCGATCGGAGGTGCTGCTGCGACGGTGGAGCGGAGGCCAAACACTGGCAGTGACACAATCGGAAGGCAAATAAAAGGACGCCTCAAGACAAACGGCTTCCATCACTATTTTCTTATTCAACACTTGCCTCAGCGTGCGTGGCTCTACTATTTCGACTTTGTGCTCCTGGAATGGGGCCTGGATTTGAAGCCGGGAGGGAGAGGGTGAGTTCGACGTATGGCTTGCCTTTCATATCTTTCCATCTTCGGTGGTCGTCGTCTTCGCTGTTTCGCTCAAGCACCGAGAGAAGATGTTGGCATTCTAGGAATAAAAATGTGCTTTAGACATCGAGTGGTGTTAAGGACAGTGGGCAAGTGGATTTGTGAACATGAACGGAACGGACACAAATCAAGAAACACTCGCCCACACACACGTACACACGACGCATGATGTGAATGGTGAGAAAAACTGATCATGAATCATTCTACTCTACTACTGCTCCATCCACACCTTCAAATGTCGCACAAGAGCTGTTACCATCGGAGGATGTGTTAGAAAAGCTTCGCTTACCTGGGATTGGAAGCTTTTACGTTCCTCAGCACGACACACCAAGCCACGTCTCGGCTGGTTCGCTTATCGGAAAATTAGGTATTAAATCGTAACTTTTAATTGTATTCTTACGAACGATCGTACTCCTGTGGCCGCATGTCATGTGCCATTTGCCAGAAAAAGCATACTGCTACTACTGGCCGTTTGAGTGCATTTTGAATTCCTCCCCGAATACTCTCCTCCTTCTCTACCCACAGCACACCCCAGGCCGGCAAAGGAATTCAAGAAGATGACAGTAAATATATCAAAGATGCTGAAATGGCAAACCATGACAAAGCGCAGTGCCAGCCAGTTGCCTTTTTGTGGCGTAGGTTGGCCCTCCTTTCGATTCCCGTGCAGTGCTGCTTTCTGCGGCGGCCTCTTGAAGGACGAAAGTAAGCGAGGACAGCAGGAAAACAGAGGGGCCGAGACTGGATTGAGGCGTAAAACTTCAGTAAAGAACGAACATAAAAGTAGAGTGATAATTTTTAAAATATTATATAAAACATGAACTACCGGCAACAGCAGGCACCACCGAGGAGCAGCAGCAGTAGCAGCAGTTTTGGCTGTTTTTTTTTGTCCACTCCTCTAGAAACAAGGCCCTGACGCAAGGTGCAGTTTCGGTTCGGTAGTAAAGGACACGGATAAGGGCAACCGGCCCCGGTAGCAGGATTGGCTGCGTAGTGCTGCGCACCGCGAGAGGTGGAGTAAGAAATGGGAAAAGTTCCAGTTTTTACCCTGGTGCCGATGCAGCCCGACGACGCACCCGACGACGGTGTGGTCCGTTTTTGTGATCAAGAATTACGTGCGCAACTATCTGCCGGGAATCGGAAGCACCAAAACAACCGCTGCAGCTGCTGCTGCTGCCGTCCCCCCGGCTCGCAAGGAAGGAATTATTTTATTATTACGATGAGTGTGGGTACAATTTATACTTTTGAGATACTATTATTAGTGCAGTTGCGAAATTTCTTAATACTTCCGTAATTAAGGCTTTCTGGTGGTGCCGGTATGGAGAGGGCTTGTTTTTACTGCTTCCACGATTTTATGGCCACGAGGCGCTCATCGACTCGCATGCTGGGCGGAAGGCGCGGGCAGATATTAATCTCCGTGGAGGACATGCCATTACTACTGCCATCCGTGTGTACGTCATTGCCGACCGCGTTTGTTGCGCGTTTTAATGTCACACTAAATCCGATGATCGACGTGACATAATCATTATCACATCCCGAAGCATATTGATGGGCAAATGAGCCAAAAAGTGCTCGTCGTGCCGGTTCGCAACAAAATCTCAAACCAAACGGCCTTCGGTCATGACCAAGATGGATACAGCAGGATGATATAAGGACACATCACATTACTGTCCCTGCCGGTGGGGCGACTTTTTCTCCGCATCCGCCCGAGTGACGAGAGCGGGGAATCACCTCGGGGAGTTATAATTTTATAAATGGGTTGGGGATGAAAATTTATGAGTCCGCTGCTATTCGCTCGTTCGGGGCATAAATTTGTGAATGATAACGCCGGCACCGCGCACGCGGACACTGCCGAAAGGACTGGATGCATTGGTGAGCAAGCACACATACAACCTACTCGCCGTACAATGGCTGTCGTCGCTCGTGCAGTGGACTGTGGGTAAAGGAAAAAGTTTTTAAAAATTTCATTTGCAATGAATTGGATTTTCCCTCGCGTCGTTGTCACACCTTCCGGTGGAATGCTGGGTCGAACGGAGCGGTGAATTTTACTGATTTCTAGTGTGTCGCTCTTATTGTACGGAAAAAAATGATGCAGTTGTATTTGACGATGTAATGTACGCCAAAGTGCCATTTATGTTCCTATTCTAATCGCTTTCATTACGCGATTAGCTTGCTTACACTGCTAACGAACGTAAGGTGCTTTGGCATTCAAAATAAAAAAAAATACATCATCAAAAACGGCAATATTTGTCTCCTATTTGCGATAAACCGAAACAAATCATCTTTAAACTGATTTATGCCTGTTCCTAAGCACTTCCGGCTCTATTAGCTGCGGTAGGTTAAAAAAGGCATTTCATTATTTATCATACCGGGCCCATCGTACCTGTGCCTGCGCGCTACCAACCCATGTTCTTCCTCACCTCATTCATGTTCTTCAGTTAACAGCATTCGATATAATGATGCAGCCGTGCCCCCGCCCGTTCGTCCGTCGTTTGTCGACTTGAGGGACACGATGAGCATCTTCGTTGGCAAATGATACAATTTTTATGGATTGGCAGTGTGACCGAAATGACACGAAAAAAAAGATAGTCAATGTGATCACCCCCGGGCGCACGAATGTTAATCATTGCTGTGCTGGGTAATTTGGCCGTGAGGTAGCAGAACGCTTTGGAGCAAAAAAAAAGGAAAGTAATCGACTCCCGGAATGGACGGACAATCCAGCGAGCGAGGTGGGTGTCATTTTGGGCTGTGTGACGAAGAAGGCGGGAGGTGTGTTTGAGAAAATCCATTATTTTCAAACTTTCCTTCCATGATCGCCTGGCCCGAGCCCTAGCTGCTGCTGGTGCTGCTTCTGCTGCGCGCAAAGTAATAAAATTTCCTTCCTATAATTTAAATCGCTCTCGCACCGAATGAAGGGCAACAGGAAAGCGTGGACGGGGTTAGAAATGGAAATTCGTTTCGGGCTCGTTTCCTCAGACCACGAGATAACACACCGCGGCACGCGTGGACCACCAGGGAAGGGGACCGGAGCGGAGAGTAAGGGTCAGTGGCGAAGTAAGAAGAAATAAAATTGTAGAAAGGTAAAATTGTAGCAAAAGAAAAAAAATTCTTACGATAGGCAACGTGGACGAATAATGAAATGAACCACAGATATTCGCACCCCGTATGCGCCGGGTTGGCGCAAGGACTTTCCGTTCGCGATTGCATATAATTTAAGATTATGGCCATAAAAGCTAATTAGACCGATAAATAATCCATTATTATTTGATAAATTGCCGGCATCGGAAAACTACCGTGAGTGGTTGTTGAATTATTTAGCGGTTTACAGATCCGCTCAACGAATTTACGCCAGTTCAGCAGAAACCGTACACCCATCGTTATCCGTCAAGTTCGCTGAAAACCCCTGCACTCGAGTCGTCCGCTGAACGGGGCCCGTTTGTGAGGTTAGGGCAAGCGCGACTGGCGGTCGATTTTATCGCTTGAGCGTTGTACTTTACCTGATGTTTCAATTCGTCCTGCTTGCGGGATGCCGCGGCTCGCCAGTTCAGCACCAGGATGCAACAGTTCTTCGCATTCCAAACGTACAGCATATCATCCTTCGATTCCACCAGATTCTGCGTATGTTTATGGTCATCCGGCGAACAGTCACGGGCCACTTGAAACATCTTCGTCTCGTTTAACCCGAAGCTATCGGTTTTCGAAACCATGATGATACACTGATCGGAACCACTTCACTACCCAAATTTAGCGGCAGAAATTGTACAACTTGTCGGTAAAATCACAATTGTGCGGGTTTTAGCGGCACACGCAGTACCGAGCAAAACGTAAACAAACAAGCTACCCGGGCGAACAACAATTTTGACAGTTGAAGTTCGTGCTCGTTCGGGCTGGCGGAAAGTGCTCGAACTGCTCGACGGAGTGCTCGACACGGCGCCCAACGTCAAACCGGGTAACGGACATTTGATTTGAAAATTATACAAACGTTTGCGCAAAAAGAGAACTTGTAAGAAAATTGAATAAAACTCAAGTAACAAATGAAAACATGTAAGTGATTGTGTAATTACACATTTGATTAAACATGAGACAAGTACATATGTTATTAATAGTGTACAATGTAGCTTGATTTTTTTTCGGTTTGGTTTTGTTTAGTTTTGGGCTGATGTGCGTTTTGGAGAAGAGCAAAATAGGAATAGAAACACTTCCAGTCTTGTAACTTCTGTTGGGATCAGCCATCGGATCGGATTGCATATCTAGTTTAGTATGTAACAAATAGCGTGATTCTTAGCTAAGCAAACAGATTATCGTCATGGCGTGTTCAATGCAAACCCTTTGCTCAATTCATATCACGTTCGATTTGCAGTATAATTGCATACGTACAGCAGCACCAATACTGCACTTTGAATAAGGTAGCATTAAAGCTGCGTTTCACACGACTGCTGAACAATTACGTAGTTAGCAAACAGGTTTGCCAATTAACTGCACCAGAAGGGAGGGATTCAATTTTTATGATCTATTGAAAGGAATGTAATTGCACCTTCGTGGTATATCTTCCCATTTATCAACACAGCTATATACATGAATGGACAACTTTCAAGTAAGGAATCAGCTACTTGCAAATACGTCACATTGACTTGTACAAAAGATTCCGAAAGAGAATAAAAATACTAGAATATGTACTGTTTACTTCCTGTTTGAAAAGGTTGTTCTGAATACTGCCAGAGACACACACACGCGCAGATATGTGTATAATATTCTCATTTACGAATCATTTGTCAACGTCTAACGTGAACGATCCGAAACCATACGCATTCGATTCCTGGACCGAGAAATATTATGATTGAATTTCGGTCGAAGCCATTTGGAGGATTTACGGGAAGGCTGTTAAGCTGTTTCTGTTACTATCAATCGCCCTGCATCCGGGGTACCATCTCACCATCGCGAGTGTTTGGCATCATAAATGTATAATGGTGAAATGCTCGTTATGATACGTACGAGCTTATTCCAGGCGCATCGTGTATCAATTTTTCTTCCTTCCGGGAGCACATTTATCAGCGCACGATGAAAACGAAAGCGACGCCGTACAGAGGAGGGGGATGGCAAAGGGCCAGGATGTCACTTTCCCGTTGGCATTCATAAAACATATCCAGCACTCCCTGACGTATTTTTCGGCACTTCTTAACCATTGATGTATCTTCCCTTATGCTACGGTCGGCCGGAATTGAGGGTTGCCGCTGGAATTGAGCAGTCGCTGCTCTCTCTCTCTCAATCATCAATTCATCCATTGTAAAGTTAGCGCTTCCGATGGGTAGTTCCTGCTTTGTGATGAAGTTTTTACGAAGAAAGAAAAAAATGCAATAAATAAAAGCACGTCTATGGGATGGGGCATGGAGCAGCAGGTAGAATGAACATTGCCTACAATCGACGCTGATCTGGGATTGTTCACGTTCGTCAGGACAAGTGACAGTTATGACTTAGTAATGTGACCGAATGCTGTGCAATCGGGCCAGGCATATTGCGTATTTTTGAGGATTGATGGATAAAACGCGTTCGTAATAATTCGTTACTCAGGGTGGTGGCAGCTATTGACGATGCAAAAATGGGAATTGAAGTCAGCTGCAGTGCATTTTCATGTATTTGGAATTTTTGGAATGATTTGCATTATAACATAAATCATTGAGTGTTCGTTGGATTTGTATGGATTTCACGTGAATCTAGAAGTAAATATGGCACACATTTCGATGCTTTTTACTTGAAATGAAACATTATTGAACAATCCAAATAAGATTGAAATGCAGCTTAGTAAAGACTAACAAAGAGCCTAATTGTACCTGGAGATGGCCATACATCAACAGCCGTAATCGATCGCGGGATCATGTTCACCGATGAACTTTTGCGATCGAACGACGTCATCATCGTTAAATCTTTTGTATTTCCAGCAACTTCTCCACCTTCGCCCATTGCCGTAGTAAACAAACGCAGTCAAACAGTTTGCATAATACACCCATCGTCTGGGCAGCGTCAGCCTTGCACTTGCTGCATCTCAGGCACCTGGTGCAACGGTTCCACAATCCACACGTCTCTGGTTAGCAATTGATGGCTTTAAGAGAAAACAGCACCAATACCAACGAGCGATTTCGCTTTCGCGACGCCAACCGCATTGCGATCGACGCTGCAGTTGCCTTTGCTGCATTCAGTCAACGCACGACAGTCCGCGGAGTAACTTACCGGTTACGTACCGTGTGTGAAGTCAGTGATTATACGCATATAATATAGGTGTGAAACGAGGTGCACGAATTTTCGTTGAAGTTCACATTTGAACGATAACACGTGTAGATATCGCGGTGTACAGGTTAGTGCAAACGGTGTACCAAGAGTGTCTTAGAACGCCGTCAGCCTATACGACCACACAATGCGTTGCTACGCAACGATCACCGCGGTGACTTCGGTAATAGTGGGACTTTTGGCTCTAGCAAAAACAGGTTAGTCATTCAAGGTAACCCATTTCTGGCAGCGCGATCATGATCGCAAGTGAACGTAAACGAAGACAGATCGGGGGTTGCACTTACCATCTTTTTTGCTTTTGTTGCTAAACTACCTTTTCAAGGATACGGCCTCGATTGTGACTTCTGTTACGGCGATGAAGATTGTTCGCTGGGATTGGATGTGCCCGTGGTAGAGTGCGACGAGGAATCGGTTCAGCTGACCAACAGCAGCTTGGCCAGCTTCATCCGACCGCTGAGCACTGCGCTGCCCACGAAACATAATCACTATGAGTGCATCCACGTGCGTGCTACATCTGTGAGTGGCCACGTGTTCCTGTTTACCCGCGGCTGTGTCCATCAGTTGGAAGGAGGAAGACACTTTTGCTCCCTACCACATGCTGCGTTTCAGGGATCGCTCGAGTGCATTGCTTGCGTTGGAGATCGATGCAACAACGTTCCCGTACTGCAGGAAGGATCCGCTGCCATGATCAGGAGAAGTTCGTTGATCTCTCTCGCCGTCTGTTCGTTACTTGCAGTTTCGCTTTCTACATTAGCAGCACCGTACAGCTGATGGATAATGAGAATAAAAAAGCTTTAGGCGGGCTGTAGCTTACTACAATTACAGTGTATATGGGAGTGTGTTTGTGATTCGTGTCTGATTGGTGTGTGATCGCGCAACAGCTCGTTGGACCAGGTGATGAAGTGTGTTTGTGTGCGAAATACCGTTTCGATGCTGTGATTGCGACCCGTGCATAATGGCGCTCTAATAACTGCACGTCACTCTGCAAGGGACCTCTCGAAGCGCCAAGGGTCAATCGCGATTGAGAAATGAATGTTAAGGGCTGCTGGGGCGGACCGTAGTTCGTGCTCAATTATGTCGTGTCTTACACTTGAACTTTGCCAATTAGTTTGCGCTTTGCGTAAGAACTGCACCGCGAGATTAGTCCCGCGAGCTTGCTGGTCAGGTGGCGTGGCGCAAAGAAGGGTGCCCTTTTGGCCTGACACACACACACACACACTCACACACTCACACTCTCACACGGCCAGACGGCTTTCGACGGCTGTCGTTGGCGGTTGGAGCGTACGTTCAATCGACGCCTTACTCCTGGTGACGCACTTCATCCGCACCCAATCTGCCACCTTGCCTCGATAGACGTGGGTCTGCTCGATCAATAAACATATAATTAAATTCAATCAAAACAATGCGGCTTAAAACAGTGTGCCCGTGCAAATGGGGGGAATAAACGTCAACCGTTTGAACCGGTTCTTGAGTGCGGCACAGGCTCCGGTTTTGAGTGCCGGCGGAATGTGAATGTGTGGGACGTACGAGGACCTTCAACGAACGAACGAAGGCACCCTTTGGCGAGGAGACAGCATCTAACTATAATGATGATGAGGATGGCGGTGTTGAAATCTGCGTGATTTCGCCATCGACGACACCGGAAGCAAGAAACGCTCCGCGGTCGACCAGCAGCAGTCGGGTGAGGTTTCTTCAATATGAGAGTGTTAGTAGTTTCGGCAACTTGGACGGAGCCAACGGAAAGGATTGACGTTCAAGTTTGCGTTCGGTTTTTGGGGAGGTTTTGTTTGTATTTATTAAACAAATATCGTATTCATAAATCAAATCTCGCACATCCAGGCGTCGTCCTTTTTCTTCGTGCGAGTACACTTGAACCCCTTCAAGGCGCCGGGGTGGCTGCGCGTCGCCCCGTTCTGTGGACACTCCTGTCAGCGCTCGCGGTGGTAAGCATAAGTTAGTCATCGTCATACCGTCTTTGCGTGCGTCTTTGCGGTTGTTTCGATCCTCTCTAAACACGGGCAGCAGCAGCACCTTCGGCGTGCCCTTATTGCCTTGCTGGGCGCGTAGTCGTCGGGCGGAGCAAAGTTCATCAGCACTCGACGTCTTTCACGTGTTGATAAAGAAGTAATTTAAATATTCTATAAATTCGCTCAATTCATTTTGCCGACACGTACACGCTTCTTGGGGACATACGCGAGCCGCGCCATAATCATCACACGTCATCAGCAGTATCGTCGTCTAATTCACGAACGCCCCCTTACCACGGGGCATTAGGCAGTAGCACAGAAGCGAGCGTGTTCGGTGCGAGATTGTGCGAGAAGGTGCTTTGAACAGGCTGTGTTCTTTGAGTATGGGAATAATTTCTTATTAAACTTTGCACCAATATTACGTGCAAATCGAGCCATAAGGACAAACTTACACAGTTGATGGTTCGCGATGGACTTCGTCTTTATCTTTTATTTTCTAATTTCTATTCATTTCATTCCTTTTCGATGCGAGTTATTATTTCCGTCTTTTAATTGCGGGGGACAGTTGTGATTGTAGGAACTTGAGCACAATTTATTACCACTCAGTATCAGAAAGAACGAGGGGGTCCCCATGGTCCTGAAACTGATCCAAAACACACCATATGCACCGCCACCCCGCATCGATAACTATCTTCTTGTCGATACTTGACTCAAGAAGTGTTGTTGCTGACGTTACACGCCTGTCTTGGCATCGTGTCGTGTGAGCGAACTCACTTAAATTATGTGGCGGAATGTGGGACCACTTGTTCAAGGATACGCTCTAATCGGATGATGGCACTTGCGAATCCGATCAAACGCAACGCGTCCCGAAAAGGGAGTTTCCGGCCTGCGTATCCGGGGAGAAAGAATCATTGCCCACTCATCGCAGGACGGCCCTGCGAACCGGCATCCGGACATCCTGAATTCATCCTTTGCAATTTTGGTGGATATACATCTTCCCGAAATAGCAAACCATGTCCGATAGAACAGGCGCCGGGTGCGCTGCGATCCGGTGTGGGAAGCGGGAACATCCTGTTCTGATTTATGACTTGGGGGTTTCTAAGAATAACTTCATCAACCGTTACGCTCTGCTCTCGAAGGAGTCGTTCCCTCGACTGGCGTGGCATCGCTGATCGCACACAGGGGCACGTCTTGTGCGAACGCGTGCTCAACCGCGTGGAGCCCTTGAGAGTGCGGATGGCAGAGCACGGAAGCTGAGCAGCAGCTCCAAAACGCCAGACATTGACTGGAAGCGACGCTGTTCCATCGCTGGTACCGGTGTTCGCATGGGTTGTGTTGATTCGTAATAATAATAAGTAATTATTTATGCCTCAATAGAAAATCACGAATCACACGAAACGCGTCTTTCGAGAGGTAGGAAGGCTATCGTTCTCTCCAATGCTCCACACTGTGAAGGCGCAGCAGTGGATGTGGTGAGGAGAGGGAAGAGTGTGTGTGGCTCCGATGCTTCTTCAAAACGGAAGGGTTTTGTTGTTGTAGAATGCCATCGGGAAATTGGCACAAACAAAGACTGACATACACCTCTTCCCATGGCGGGGAAATCAAGCATCCTTTCCTCCCTTTACTTTCTCGGTATCTCTGAACAGGTTTCTAAACTGTCAAAAGTAAAGTACCACGTGTTTTGGTGTTTGGTGTGGAGGATTCGGAAGGACGTGTGTGTATTGTTTCTCCGTACGTTACGAAAATGTTTTCGAACGTTGATGATAATTAATTCCGACGCTATTTGTACGGACTCGTGTGCGTTTAATTTTGACAAGCGCGTGAGTTTTGTGCCGGGCGGACGGTGGATAAACAAATGAATTCTAAATTCGGGGTGAGAAATGCGGCAGATTTTGTATACAAAGCGGGACAGCAATGATTATTTCGATGATTGATGAAAATACCTTACCGTGTGTATTGAGAGAACGGAGGCACTGCTGCTTCAGAAGTACCTGCCCGTAGCGAGAATCGTCCTCGGTGCGTCCTATGAAAGTGTTTCGCGATGGTTAATAGCATCGGTAAAGGCTAATGGAAGTATGAATCAAATCAATTGTTCGCCCAAGGGCAGACAGTGAAGTCTTTAAAACCACGATTGCTTCGAGATTGCTTTCTCGGACTGGCCGTGAAGGATGGTTACCACCGGACCCCTTGGCCCCACCGTCCTCCGGAGCGAATGCCGGAAACGATTTATATCTTATAAGACGCATCCGAAGCAACGGTGTGGTTAAGAGCCTAGCCGCACGAGAGAAGCCGGTGGGGGAGATGAATGCTGCCGCACGTCTGCATCGAGTCGAAGTGATTTGTACTTCCTCGATGGTTGGGGGGGGGGGGGGGGGTTGGGTTGGATTGGGGTTGGTTCTCCAGATCGGGTTGGGACTGTCTTGGGAAATCTTTTACGCCTTTCACAGTATGAACACCTAGACCAAGCCAATGCCAAGACGAATTGGTGTAAAATCTTGGATGTATGTCTTGTGCGAAGAATAAACAACCCGAGCAACCCGGTGGTTGGGCTGATATGTGAAAAGTTGGAAGAAGCGTATAAATTTCCCTCCGACCGCTCGTTTGTAGCTGCAGCGAACGGTGCGGCGTCGAACGACGTTTCGAACGGTGTCCTTCCTGGTCCTGTTGCTGTGCTGCCACAGGACAACGGCGTCTCACCCTCTACGTAGCTACGGAGATGCTTGGTTGGCTGTGTTGCGATCGACGAAGTAGGCGAAACGAGCGAAAGAGGTGAGAATCACACAGGATGTTAGGATAGGTGGGAACGTGGTGGCGGTAAAGAGTTACACACGGCACCCAGCACCTGGACCACGGGCTAGATTCCTAAGACCGAAACCACATTATATTATTAAAGTTGTTTATGTTTCTTATAATATCAAATTAAGAGTTGGAGATTAGTTAAGATAAAGCGCATATAAATTACGATAGACTTAAATTGATTTTTGCTCCGGTAGAGCGAATGGTATTCCGCGTACTAGAACCGGAATGGCCTGCACTGGCGGGAGCGGGATGTGATGTTAGCACCTACGGAGGGTTCCGTACCCGTCTCGTGCACACCAAGTGGAGGCGGTGTGCCGGCTTGCCGGGTGGAAACAGGAGACGATCTGTTTGAGTTGAGCTCGCTCGCACCCGTTGTTGTTGGCGCGCGCGTTTACGCTGGGTAACAAGGAGCGAGGCCGCGGAAAGTTTTGTCTATGCGGCGTGTCTAATGTTACACCAGAGGTGAGTTATAGTGGCTACGGTGGTAGGAACTTGTGCCACTTCCTGCCAGGATGCGTGATGCCGTGATGGCAGGGCTACGGGCAGCACAAACGTTCGATTGGAAGGATCGAGTTTCCTTATCCTTCTGGCCGGTTTGCTGCCGGTCGCGCGCCCGGTGTTTGCCTTTGTTTGGCTAATTAATTATTTTAATTATTAATATGAATTCGACGCTACCTATAGCGCCCATTCCTTGATGAACCTTCGGCGTAGTTTTTGGGCAGTAGCGGTACGTTGACTTTGTTTATCCGAAGGGTGAAGGGAAGTAAAGTGTCAGACAGTCACTTAGAGCGCCGCACACGTAAGATCACGTAAGATATTTCCAATTTTCGTGCCCTCTCCATCAAGCCAAGTGTTGATTGACTGCGGAGACCGGTTACGGGCGGTGGCGCCGCGTAGGTTCAGGCGCTACCCTGGTGCGTATGTTTGCACAGTGATAAGTTTGCGCATTGAATGTGAAAGTAATTTAAATTGATAATTCACTAAAGTTTTCTCGCAGCAGCCGAAGCAGCATTGTGGCATTGTGGAATGAATGATTGGCACCATCGTAACCGGGGAAAGTGAACCGGAACCGGGCAAGCGAGTGGGCAGGATATATTCATTCTGGAAAAGCATTTCAAGGTTGGCAACGGAATGAAAATCACGGCGAATCAGGTTGATTGTGGTTTGAATATTTGATTGCATAAACCGGGGGCTATAATGGTTCCAGCATTCCGCCTGCAGGTGACATTAGCTGAAGGATTTTCAAACGGTCAGCATCGAAAGCGGAAGTTCAGAATGTATTCTTTAGTGTCATATCTTGTTTGTTTGTTGCTGTTTCTCCACACGGTTACAAATGGTACGGGCCGTTCGTACATTACCCCAAAAGCGTTCTAAAGAGTTTCTTTCGCTTCAGGTTATGCCAACACGTGTTTGCATTGCGTCGCCCAGGGCGAGGAGCGATTGTGTGACGATGCGGCCGAGATTCTGGAATGCAATGAAGAGTTGGCGGAGAAGTACCTTAGCTTGTTCATGCGCGTGAACGAAAATCTGGACGTCGAGGGTGTCGATAAAACGCAATTCAAGTGCTTCAAATTCTACATCCTGGGCGAGGAACAGTTCCACCTGAAGGGATGCACCTACGGGAGTCTGCCGATCTGTGACAAATTGACGGACAATATGGGTTGCTCCTCCTGTGAGGGCAAAGATTGCAACGCACAGTACTACGAGAGCTACATCGACGACGACGACGACGGTGGACGGGCGGGCACGCAGGTGTCATCGATCGGATTGATTGCCACTTGTGTGCTGATTATCGGTTTATTTCGTTGTGCCGTAGTGCGCTAGACGCACCAGTACATTGTCGCACGCAGCACGGTTAGCTCGCAGTCACAAAAGCACCTATAATGAACAGTACACTCAGCAGCACGCTGGTGGACGATCGTTGGCTGTAGTTGTTGGTTGAGCTGCTGCTGGTCTGCGAAGAGCAGTTCAAGCTGCCATTGAAATCGATCGTCGGCTGTCGGCAGATGCTCTTACTACCTGCTGTACATCCTTGCACGGCAAACGTGTCCACCTGTGAGCCTGAGAACGGTCGGGAAAGGGCGAACACTTACGATATGCCACAAAAGATACCACACACGCACACACACACACACCCTCACACGCGCAACACTTACCTGTACTCCTAAAGTTCACCTTCACACAGCTGTACACCTTGGAGGAGGCCGTGAATTCGGTTGTATTTCTGTAGAACGTATTCAGCTGCAGTACCGTTTGATTGACCACGGCGGGTGTGCAGGTAACCTTGGGGATGGTCTGATTAGTACCGCAGGCTACCACCCCTATGCACAGGGGACAGTCAGCGGCAGCGGCTGTAACGGGTATCGATTTTTTGTTAATTTGAGCGTGTTACACACATCCGGACACGATTACACCTTACCGTAAGCAAAGCAAACGCTAAGCGCACCAATAAATGCAAGCAGACGGAACATTTCAAGTCACCTTACTTCGGGGCTGTGTACCTTCTATAATACTGATTGTTGAGCTGCGTGCTAGACCTATTTATCGCCGATAGCGAATCACTTGAATCAGTTAACCGGGCCATTTAGTCATCGTTTGTTTACCCTGTACCGGGCAGATAAGTGTCGTGTGCTTGAAGCAGGCGATAAAGTGACATTGTATTCGTCTGTAACATCCACCCAGCTCACAGGCGGCTGGTGATCTATTGATATTGAGACTTTGAAATGAAAAGAACGATTGATTTGGCTTAGTCCGGTTGGAATGCACGCACGGTGTGTGGTGATGCATCTTTAAACCGTACTCCCGTACCACGTGCATGCGGACTGTTTCTGCCTGAAGTAACTTATCGCTTCGCTCAGTTGGGCGTTGTTGACTCATCTATTCGGGCTAACATTCGCCTAACACCATCGAATGTTCAACCATGCAGTGGATCGACAAATCGAACAACACGCACACACTTTGTACGAAAAATGTGACCCAGATGCTTTCAATTTCGGCTAACAAATCAAATTTGCCACATCAGAGAGTTGAAGTGGCAAATTGGGCGAGCCGGTGCTGGGGAATTGAAGCTGCCGGCCAGTCACTGTACGTACGTCCGTGCGGCGCTAGCAAATCAGCAAAACGGAACCGTAGGTGTCGGGATTGGTTTTCCATTGCGCAGCATATGCTAGTAGCCTGCGGGAGAATCCTGCTCTGTCCATTTGCTTCTCACATCCACGTGCTACATGTGCCCCAAAAACCTGTTCAACTGTGCTTGTGACACCGGGGTGCATGTATATGAGTGTATCAATAATAACTGCGGTTTGATCAAGAGCCCCTTGGCCTGTCTCGTTCAGATGCATGACATACGGGCATTCTCTCTCTCTCTCTCTCTCTCGCTCTCTAGCGTGGTCGAACGGGACTCGTTCGTTTTCGCAAAACCATCACACACTTTCCGAACGCATCCCCACCTTGGGTGGGAAAGGTAAAAGAGCAAATAATTGCATATTTGAATCCAATCCGTGTGCTGGAGGTGCTGGGACGGGACTGGACATCGGACAGGGTGTGCGTTGAAAACGTTGTCATCGTTGGCTTCCGGTTGGAAAATCGGTTTGAGTGTCAATTTCCTCGCTGCTCCCCACTGATCTCTCTCTTCCTTGCTACCTCCACCGGTGGTCTGTGTTTTCCTTTTCCATAGGTAGCGTTGGGGGTCGGTTGCGGTTGCATTGCCATGTACAGGTTCTGCTGTGGAGGGTGTCGAGTGTGTTTGGTTTTGCCATCGGCCATCAAATATGTAACATTCAGCACCGAGCAGAGCCCCACAGAGACCGTTCGACACTGCACAACCGGCCATTACCGGGGCCGGCCCGCACGCCGGCGACGAGATTGGGATCGGGTTATTGTATTCGATGGTTATATGCATATTTTACGATCCATTCCCCAGGTTTTCCGAAGCTGTGCTGACCGATGGCATCGGCATCGAATACTGACACCGACACCGATGGTGGGATGAAGTGGTTTTTATGCCGATTTTCAGGGGATTTTTTTTACTCCCGCAGGTTTCATGGTGCAGGGATTTGCATTTGCATAGATGAGGGCCGTGTTTGAGCGATGGTGGTGATGAGGTGTTTGAACGCACAAAACAAAACAAAAAAGCTTCAATCTGTTGCTGCATTTTTTTTGCGCCATCATAAACGATTCCGTTTCCACCGTCGGATGCAGCCTGACCCTGGGAGGCTGGTTGGTTGGGATGGTGTGTCGAAAATTGGTGCGAACATTGGATTGGATTTGATTGAACTGGATCTGGGCCGGTGTGGGAGAAGGGGAGAGGATAAATATTTCATCGCCTGCGAGTTGATTATGAGCGATTCGGTTTGATTTATGATGCATGATTTAAAATTAAATCACTTAATTGGTTTTTGCATATTCGATTGAGCGTGCAGAAGATGCGTCATCGTCGCAGACGCACGTTGTTTGTCATTCTGCGGGTGTTTGCGAATGCGGAACACATAAATTGGTTGGAACGGTTCACGACAACAGGCATGTTTACCTTTATGACGCCCGCAATTTGTCAAACAATGCACCCAAAAAGGCTGGTCAATTTGAGTTTACAAAAAGGTGATAAAATGGGAAATGATTTGGTCAGCAAATGAAGCCACACCAGCCAACCGTAACCGGAATAACGCACATGAAAATGATGGTCGAAAATGGGAATAATTGGCCCGGGGGTTTGATGCAGATCAGACAGATAAATGCAACGAGAGTTCATAAAAGGCCACTCTGGAGGTGTGAATTGGTTTGTATTGTTGGAGGGCCATAACCTGTGCCTAGTGGTTGAACATGTTTGCAATGAAGTTGAGCGTTTTGTTTGTAATTACAATAGTGCTAGTAAGTGTTTGGTTGGTCATGGTAAAGTGTGGAAAGTTGTACTTAGTTTGTTTTTTTTTTTAATTTAGAACATAAGTGTTGCTCACCGTGGTCGGAAGCATGGTGACAGAGATGACAGCGATGGTGATCGAGACTGGGACCAAGGATCGTCCTACTGGAATGGTCAAGCTACTACGACAACTACGCGGGTCGCCACAGTGTCCACCATAACACCACTGCCCGGCTTTACGGTGAATCGGAATACGACGGTGACAATTCCTCCCTTTCCTTTGAACACTTCGTTTGATGTGCGGACAGGCTAGGTAATATGTAGCGGCGGTGTGAAGTTGAATAAACGCTGAAAATACTTTGGTTTTAATAGTTTTGTTTCATTAATGAGTTCCGTTGAAGCATAATAAATTGTACATTATTTGTTACTTAAAGCAATGCTTCGTTGCCGGTGTGCAAAAAAGCGCTCCGCAACATGATCATCGCATTGGAAGCCATAACTGCCGTAACTGCCATAGCTCTGCGCGGCTTTCGGTTGGATTGGGCTGGGTGTTATAAAAAGGGCATAAATTAATTTACTTCTCGCCTGACACGAATTCGAGTCGTTGCAAAACCACCCAAAAGCGAAAGGTACAGTGAACCGGAAGCGGTCGAGCTACCAATTCGGCTGGCGGAAAGCGCAGTAGGACGAGCTATCTGACTTTATGAACTGCAGCCGCGGTCACGGGAAAAGGGTGGCGAATTAAGTCCTGTTTTAATTTTTAGTAACTCTTTCGAGTGGGTGAGGAATTTCTTAAATCTTTTACGGGCTAGAGTGTGGGCTCACTGGCAGCAAACCCGAGGAAGCAATTCGTTCGTTCGCGAGCCTCTGTGGTCGATGGAGGTGCGGTGAGGTGGCGGAGAGATACCACGAAGCCGAAAAGGTGAGCGCAATACATTACCATATAATTCACAATTATCATTTGGTGGTAGAAGCTAATTGTGGTTTATGTGTGTAAAGTGACGTTGCGATGAACGGTGAACGTTGGCGAAGCCGGAAGTGGTTCCGCTAAAAGACCTTCCATAAACATCGGCTCAAGCCATAACCCGTAGGCTCCGGTGTTGGAAGGAAACGGAGGCTTCCTGGACGGAAAGATGAAGGGTAAAAGCGTGGCAATCACATTTTTATTCGCGGCATGTCCTGTTGGTGACTCCTTTGCATCTTCACATTGAGCAGGAGCCGCTGCCGTTGAAATGCTCACGGAAGCTGCGAGACGGAACGGGGCAGTTTATACGGTGTGTAGTGCCACGGAACTAGAGAACCACGGGAAAGAGTTGTACATTTTATGATATTATTGTGGATTTAGGTGAATAAATTATGGCGAAAGTGGAAAGTTAATCAGAATGGGTCTCCCCTGCACTGTACGGGCAGCAGCCTGCCTTGCCCGTTGGGCCAGATTGGACGAATGGGGGGCAAAAAAAAAGACAAAACAAAAAATCTGTTGAAATGAAAAGAGCACGAATTGTGGGGAAGAAATAATAGGGTGACATAGTTGAGCGCAGGGCATAAAAATTAGCAACAGCTGAAAACTAAACTAACACACAGCGCGGCAGAGTGCAGTTCGCGATAAGGCCAAAGGTGACAATAGCCACATAATGAATTGCACTAAAACAGTGCAAGAGTTGTACCTGGCATCGGCAGAAAAGGGCGAACCAAAGGTGAAGTTGCAGTGTGCTTTGCATAGCCGGCGAACAGGTGAAACAGCAACGAGCGAATAAGATAATGAAGATGTATGAGGCTTTTAATTTAAACAATATAGCTTTAACACTTACTGGTTTTATTAAGTGCAAAGAGGGAGAGAGAGAGAAAAAACTGCAATAAAAGACAGGTGGAGTGTAAGACGTCTTACTGAATGATGTAAAACGAAGTGACGGTCGATCGTGTTCGCTGGACGAGGTGTTGTTGCGTGCGGGAGTGGTAAGGGCACGCCGTGAACTTGTATTGTTCAAGTTCAATGACCAACGCGCGCGGCAGTGGAAGAAGTCGTAGAACAAACTGGTTAACTTCTACTGTGTTGTCTATCTGTTTTGGCATAATTAGCAAACCAGAAGTAGCAATAAAAGCCTTGTTGTATCCGCCTCAACGTGATGAGTTTGCAGTACATGGAATCAATTTAGCGGCTGCATGAAACGCCAAGAATGTACGTTGCAAGATCCATTAACGCAACCAGTTCAGACAAAGAAACGGTAAAAGAACAATCCGATTCGATTGCCAATTGACTTTAGTGTGGTGTAGATCGGCGAAGGCTTCAGTTCGGTTTGTGCTCTCGATCGTCAAGGTACACTTAGCATTTGTTCAACTGTGTGTTACGGAGTGATAGTGAACAATATCATTATGAATTTATTCACCAAACCACAAAATGTATCTGATTGCTGTATCATCATTTTTCAAATGATTTGCAATTGAGCCGTCTCTGCTAAACTAATAGATTCGCTACAAATCAATCAAACGTCGTTAACCCGATTTCTTGTCTGGGCTTTGCATAAAATTCCTTCAAATGACTGATTCGCCATACAGTGAGGGTTGGTAGAGGCGAGTAAAAAGGCCAACATCATCCACCCACTTAGGAATATTATTTATGACTTGCGAAAAAGAAAAAAAAAAAAACAGAATCCCTGAACATCCTCTGGCAGCAAATGATAGCCGGTAGCCGGGATTGAGTGTGGTAGTTTGTGTGTCCCTACTCGAAGAGAGCCATCATACAAAGCATAGATGACCTTTATGGTTTGAGCAAAGTGGGTGGACGAAATCAGAGCGGTCGAATAAAAGGAATCAAATTCTTCGGTTCGGTGTGAGTGAATCAAAAAAAAAAGAAAAGAAAACTGAAGGATCCAGTCCCATCAATAGAGGCGCACGGCACATCATAGTGGAGGGTGCATTTACAATGAGGCCATCGTGTAAAATCTGAATAGGAGATTAGGTACGGTCGTGTAACATCTTTGCCACAGTTTTCGAGAGGGTCCTCCTCCGGTCGCCAACGCACGGTTTTTTGTTTGCTTGCGGAAGCGAAGTCGTTACCGATGGTCGACGAGTGTTCGAAGAGGTCGCCCGGGACAGATGATCCTGGATGCCGGACTGGATGGACAGACGGTTGACTGGCAAATCGAGTCGGGAACCAAGAAGTCAAGAAGGGCCGCATTATTTATGACGGCAACGAACGGTCAGTGGGGGCAGTGGGGGCAGTGGGGCCCACGGGAGTGATGGGCGGCGACGGATAGGAAAGCATACCGGGGGAGGGAGGGTTTAAAAAAGTTCTCGTGAGAGAAAAGATCAAATCAATTCAATTTGTTACCATGTTCTGAAGATTGTTGATTCCAGCTTGATTGCGTAGCCACGGTGGAATGTTGAATGGAGGTTCGTTTGGGATGGTTTCGGATTTGTTTGGATTGCTTGCTTGCTTGCTTCTTCTTCTTCGTCGTCGCCAGACGACCGTGTCAGGACCGCTTTGCCGGACGAACCCCGGGCAGGACGAATAAAAATTTAACGAGGGGAAATTGATATTTGTCTAGCCCATAAATTGCTGCCATTTTTTTCGGGAATAAATTTTATAGCTTATTACGTCCAATTTGTAGCATCGGAAATTGAAATGAGGCATGATTCGGTACGGCTTTGGGTCATTGCAGATGAGTTCAGCAATTCGTGCGCTTATGCTAATGGTGGCACTGCTGGCTGGGGCATCGCTGGCGATCAAATGCCCGCCGGAGGATACGCTGGCAGAAGGTGGGCCACGCCGAGTGATTCTGGATCTGGACGGAGGTGGCGATGATGCTTGGGCACTGGTGATGCTGTTGTCCAACGAGGCTCAGTACAACATTTGCGTGCAGGCCGTCACTTGCTCGCACGGCAATGCTCGCGTGTCGGACGTGCTGGTGAATGTGTTGCGCATACTCGATAGTTTGGATCGGCTCGATGTGCCGGTGTACGTTGGAGCCAGTGAGCCACTAATTACGCCCGGTCCGAACCGAAACACTTCTCACTATTTCTGGGGCAACAATGGCTTTGGAGATGTCGAGTTTGACAGTCCCTTCGCGGTGGACTCTTTGGTGTCGCTGCATGCAGTGGAGGCGATGAACGAACTGTTTGAAAAGGTAGGACTACAAATCAGAAGCAGAAAAGCTAGCAGGAGCGATAATATTGGTTCCATTGTCTTTTTAGTATCCCAACAAGATCACATTGCTCGCTGTGGGACCTCTGACGAATGTAGCGCTGCTGTACAAAATGTATCCAGAGACGAGGGATAAAATCGGTGACTTGTACATTCTGGGTGGTAACCGTCATGGTGTGGGCAATACGGCACTGGCAGCCGAGTTTAACTTCTTTCGCGACCCAGAAGCAGCCCATATTGTGTTGAACAACTCGCCCAAGATCGTGCGCGTGTTTCCGTGGGAAACGGTCCTGCTGCAAACGTTTACCACCAGATGGCGCTTCGAGACGTTCAAGCACACGACGAACCCTGCCGTAGAGCTGCTAAATCAGGTGGAATATGTAGTGTACGCGCAGGAAGAAATATGGACGCCGTGTGATATGTATGTTGCGGCGATCTTCCTGAATAGCAGCATTCTCCAGACGGTGAAGACGTATCGCGCCGAGGTAGAGCTGACGGGTCGGGTGACCAGAGGAATGATGGCCATACTGCATCACGTAAAAGACAGCAGTCAGCACAATGTGGCCGTCATAGATGAGATTGATACGGAAGAAGTGCAGCGCATGTTGGTTACATTAAACCTCAAGTAGCAGTTGTAACATTTGTTGCAGCAAGACGCTTCTAGCGACAGAATACAACCTTGCAGCGCAAAAAGAAGCATCCATTCGTATCATTTTTATGTGCGATGAATAAATTGTACCAGCTACTAATTAAATGATTTACCATCCGGAACGGTAGCATACGAGTGAATTGTGTATGCGCTAGTGGGTTCTTTTCAATTTGTCGCCGCGTTCTACACAACCCAACATTCGTTGGATTATCGCACTGAACGCTTGTTAGCCGGAGGTTTGCATTTATTGTTACCTTATGTCCTGCAGCTACAAAAATGCACCAGCTATCTCGTCGCATGCGAGCTTACCATGCGAACACGCGTTAACCACGTAAATTCTTTCATATCATCGAGGTATTGTTGGTCACGAAACAAGACCGCGCGCGCAAAAAGCGTAAATTCGTTTCATCCTTCAGAAATGCGATGATTTACAACGGCTAGAGCTAGAGCAGGATGAGTTGATGGGATGGGGAATTTCATTCACGTGTGTGTGTGTTGTTTGTGTTTAATATGCTTATCTAAATATAAAAATGTCAGATATGTATTATGAAATTAAAATATCCAACAGGAAGATGCATGGGCATGGTAATGAAAGGAAATGAGCGAAATCTGTGTTTAACTCCACAGGCCGCAGGTTTGTGTGCGGGAATGCGGGACGGTTGAGCTGGGTGGGCAATAGAAGCAACAAAAAGAGCACCGGACAAAATGCAAAAGCCATCACGCATCCGAGATTCCGCAATATGAGTAATTCCGTATGTGGTGCCGGAAGTGGAGAGAAAAATGCTATCAGCATAAGCAGTAAAAAAAAATAAAGGAAGAACAAACGCAGTCTCAGAACGAACGCAGCAGAGGAGAATGCATGCATGAGCGAAAGAACCGACGGTATGCGGTGGGGAAAAAAAAGTGGCAAGCAGATGAATGGATTTGAGAAACGGCACCAAAAGGACATGCTTATCTTGAGAAGAGGATCGAGCACTGCCGGGCGAGTGTTGGCTATGAATTAAATAAAAATATAAATTAAAAGTAAGGTGAGTCCGGCTCTCCGGCTGGGATGGGGTTGAAATGGGATGGCGGCGAAGGAGCAAGACAAGCATAATTATATAAAACATTATTATTGTACTCCACATGCGCTGGGGTTAGGCTATGGATGCGAGGATGCGTTCCTTTTTTGTGTATTTGTCTCTCCACACCGGTCGCGTTCTGAAAGATGATTCCGTTGACAATAATAACGAACGAAACTAAAACAAAACGGGCAAGAGAAACAGATACAACCAAGCGACCGCGACATTTGCATTGGCTGGTTGGTTGAGACCCAAAATGGGAGTGCGAAACATCCCCGGAGGCCACCAAAAACCTTACTCCCTTACCGCACACGCATTCGTCGGTGCAGGGAGCCAAAAGGCAGGACCGTCCACCGTTTATCTGTTTTGCATGTACAAAGAGGTTGTAATTTTTAAAATTCTTCTAATGTCCACCGAGTGCCAGTGCACAGTGCACAAATAATAAGGGTAGCACGTGCCCGTGTGCTTCACTCGCAACTGCCAAGGGGACAAGGGCGAGCAGCGCAGGGGAGGTAAGGTTGCGGTCAACTGTTTGTGAGGCGGCGCATTTAAGCGGGTCCCGTGCTGGTAGTTTAGAAGAATAATGAAATTAAAATAAGCGTAGAGCCGCGGATTCATCACACACACACACACACCACCCCCTGGACACGGGTGAATCGTAAGTGAAATTCTTCCGACCGTTACAATTATTTAAAATTGCATATGAGCAAATGTATTACAATTTTTATTAAAAGATAACAGTAACGGGCAGTGGCGGAGGATAAAGTGTGGTGGAAGTGGCCATTTGGTGGGTTTTTTTTCTTTTCAGGAGTCTTTTGCGAATTCCACCAAGCAGGTCTGTTCCATCGAGGGGGTGTTTGTGTGTGTGTGTGTGTGTGGTACGTGATCGGTGTCGGGTGCATTTTTCTTCCACTTTTGAAACTCGGCACATCCTTTGAGCAGTGTTGTTTTCGGGTGAGCGATAATTTTTTCCAACCTAAAAGACGCACGAAAAGCGGGCGGTGGGACGGGAGGGGTCCTTTGGGAGGGGGAGGTGTGTAAACATAAATTAAAATTCTTGCGGTCAAAAGGGGGCCTTGGTCGTTTGAGGCCCGGCATAACCGATTAAGGCAAGGAAGCTGGTCCGAGATCTCCATTGCAATATGCCACGGGTACACGGGCGCCTTATCAAACCGGGTGCTGACGGTGATGTTCCTTGCAGTTGGGAAAGGGAGCTGGTGCGCTTTATGAGCTGCCCTGTGGGGATGCGTTCGAAGGCCGGGACCACCGGCAACCCCGTTGAATGTAAATTATCTCCACAATGGGTGACATGGGTGACAACGACACAGTGGAGTGCGCTCCGCACACTTTGAGGCTAAGGAAATCTGTCACTCAGGCGAAAGAGCAGGAAAGAACCAGAGTGACACATGCACACAGCAACACAAACACAAACACGGAGAACGGTCACTAGAGAGAGAGAGTACGTGAAAGTTGGAATGAAATTAATTTCTAAAAACATAAACATAAAAGACAACAACGTCACGGAAGCTGGTTGCTTGTTGTGTTCACAAGATTAGAGGAAATGAGCGATAGAGGGCGATGGAGAGAGAGAGAGAGAGAGAGAGAAAATGGCAGGGAAAACAGGTCTCGAAGGGAGTTCTCATCTTAGTCCTTTGATATGCCGTTTTGTGTAATAATACAAATCTCAACGGTGACACAGGATGTGAGACAAGCGAAAAAAAAATCCTTTAAAACCCTCCAAAGCGATGTTTGGCTGAATGTTTAACGTGATAATTTGCATTCCATTGTGAGCGTATGTTTTGCAAGTCAGTCTGTGCTGTCATTCACAATTTTCCTTGGAGTAAATCTACTCAATGTGGTTCCTTATCGATGATCGAAAGCAAGAAGTACTTCCGGGAACAAAAAAGGCTCCCAAAGTGTGTGTGTGTGTGTGAGAACAGGGATATTTCTATGGCATATCTGTTGCGTGCAGTTGCGGTGAGGAAATGCCAACCAGGACAGTCCCGTGATTCCCAGCGCCAGAGTCAGCGATGTGAAAAACCCGCGCACGTGGAACGTGATTCGCAACGATCGCATTCGGTTGCGTGTGGAGCGAGTGTGGCCGTGTTTGATGCTGCCGGTATGAATTTGCCCGTTCCGGTTTCGATATTTATCGTACCTTTTCTGGGGTTGGTTGGGAAAGGAAATTGGAAGAACCTATTGTCCTCGTCGCGCGTGTAGCCGCGCACCGATGTGATGATGAGGCGCACGGAGCACACACTTTGCTCCCAGCATCAAACCGATATTGTAAATTTTAATATCACGAATTTTATTACTTTTTAATATCACATTTCCGTGTTTCAAAGGCCCCGGTTGCGTCGAGGGGTTGAGGAGTGTATTGCGATTTTTTTTTGCTTCCTCTCTCTCCCGTTGTTGCGGATATTTTATGACGGGAAATGATGCTTTGAAGAGTGTTCGACGTACTATACTTTGTGCGCTTTGCTGCCGTAGGTTTTCCTTTGCGCTAGGAAGGCTGGAACGAACAGCAACCGCGAAAGATTATGTATCGAGGCGTAAAGTGAAGAATAAAGTCGGTCTTAAAAAGTGTGCGAGTGCGAGTGTGTGTGTGTGTACACGCGCGATGCCACAACAAAGAGGAAGTAATTGATATTAGGGAATAAATATTGAATACATTATTTATCTATTATGTATGGTAATTTAGCATGCATAATTTATTTGTAGAGAAAAATTTCAATTTCACCAAAGCCTGGCGGCATCGGGCGCATCGCAAAACGCTTGGCAAAAGGTCGCCGAGAGTGTGTTTTTTTGTGTGTGTTGTTGATGATGTAGCCTCCCAAGACGATCGAGACGGTAAGTGATTCTTCCTTCGCCAAATGAACAGTCTATTAAGGCTGGGATGAGCCAGAGCGGGCCGATACGACATTGTCGGGCGGAGTTTCACGTCGAAGAGGCTGCCAATTTTGTGTGTGTGTGTGTGCTCTCCTTCGCATGAAAGATGAACGCCATAAGAACGGAACGGAAATCAAACGATACGAAACGGATTGAAACGGAACGCGCAACGGAAAAAGAAATTATTGCTTAATAGAAAGAAAATGATTAAGACGATATTGACGGCGGCAGTGGGCAGGGAAAAGACAGGGCGGGGAAAAACGGGACTGCGGAAGCTTCGGCGGCAGATTTCCATCCAGACCGACCCGAGGCGTCATGGCGCACGGCACGGATGGTTGAATGATTTCGAAGATTTGCGATGGTTTGTGAAATTTAATGGCGCAGCGGTGGCAGTGGCAGTGGCGGCGGGCGCGGACAATTCTTTTTCGCCAGGGCGTCCGTTTCGGCGCTGTGCATAAATTGCACATTAATTTTATGGTTTCACCATCAATATGGTGGAAATTAAGTGAAAGGAAAGAGATATTTCAAGGATAACGACTTTTTGATGTATGATACGCTCGGGCGGGTGGAGGAAGGGATAGAGAGAGAGAGAGAGAGAGAGAGAGAGAGAGAGAGAGAGAGAGAGAGGGAGTCAGGGATAATGGCAAGAGGAAAGCGGAATTGCATCCGACGCCGACGCCGGCCAGGGCGATAAGAACGACCCATTAACTGCAAGACTCGTCCCTAGCAGGAGCAATGGGGTGGGCGACAGCATTTGCCAACGCTGCACGGAATGGTTCATTAAATATCGACTAGAAAATATTGATTTGGTAACGGAGTGTAAGAACTTGAGCCCAAAAAACAAAAAAAAAACAAAAAGGGAGAGATAAATTGAGTCATTAAGAGTTGAGGAACAAACACAGCAAAAGGAAAGAAGAAACATTTAAAGTATCATCGTGAAGACTCGTTTCGTTTGAAACGGTCACATTCAAATAAAGAAAGCCTTAAGGAAGCTATAAAGTGTCAAAAGTCGTATCATGTTTGCCCGCCAGCCACAAATCGTCCCTTGGAATTGAACCGGACCAAAGGAAGACCACTGTTCCCGTGGGAGTAGAAGATATAGGCGCGCCATCCAAAAGGAGCAGATTTTATGCCTCAACACGCAATGATCGTCCCTTCGCGTGAATATACTTCATGTGTATGTGGTTGGTTACCTCAGGGCACTAAATGATTCCGATATGTGATGAATACATGTGGGAAGATTCAGTGTGTGTGAGTGTGTGTATACATATACGAGCAATTACTTTCACCCTCAGGGACGAAAATCACCCCAAAATCGAATCGTCGCTTGCTACCGAAGAGACTCGACGTTGTGAAAAAAAAACGTTGGAGGGAAAGTTTATCAGCCATCCGGTTGGACGTTCTGTTTTGCATTAAACTGCGTAAACGGAATATATTCATTTCTCTTGTTTTACACACATGCAGTGGAAATACAACCCTCCCGTTTATGTTCTGCCAGTCTATCAAAACAGTTTTTGCCCGAGTGGTGGCTTGCTGTTGGTGGTGGTTGAAGGAAGGAATGAATGAATAAACAAATGCAAAATTCCAGCCCAAAATCGATCCCCAAAGCATTTTGCTCGTATCGGTGTTTGTATCTGTCACTTTGGCAAGAATCCACCCAATGGAATGTACGCTGGGTGTGTGTGTGTGTGTGTGTGTGTTTTTTTTTTTATTGGGTTCGCTTTGCCCTTGTTTGCAGGAGGGATTGTTCGGTTGTTCTTCTATTTTCGATTGTTTGGGAGAGTATAAAAGGATTAGGGAATCCGCACCGACTAGTGCACCGACAAACCCCGGGGAAGGGATGCATCGTCCACCGACCGAAAGGATGCTGTCTGATACGGTTGAAGTATTCGACAGTTCTTTGGCGGTGGATCTTTTTTTTGTGTATTGTTGTTGAGGTTGAATGGGCAATTGAGCAGCATCACATATCTCACATATCTTCAGCATACCACTACCCCGGGGAAGGGAACAACAACTCTTAAGGATAGCCCCTTGTAAGAAGAAGGGATAGGCGTTGAACACGCACGGGAACGTATGTGCCGGAACTGAAAGGATATTGGAAAATCGCTTTTTTATTGCGGTGAAAGATTTGCCCCGGCGAGACTGTGTCCGAATTTCCGCAAGGGAAGTTGAAGGATGTGTGTTTTTTTGCTGTTGCGGTTGTTGTTGTCGACCTTCATTTGCAATGATATACACATACACATTGCGGGTTAAGAGATTTGTAGCGAGATACGGGAAATATGGAATGGATACAGAGCGGGGGTTTGCTGCTTTTCCTTGCTTTTCCACTCAACCGGAAGGGATTTGGACGGAAAGATAAGTCTCTCGCTTTCTCTCTCTCTCTCTCTCTCTCTCTCTCTCTCTCTCTCTTTCTCGCACACTACTGCCATCGATGGAAAAGGGTCGAAAATTGAGTTATAGCGGCCGAGAATTGTGGGCCACTTGGGCTGGGCTTTGGGAAGGGTGGATTTTTTTATGTAGTTTTAATGTATTGATATCCATCATCAAATTTGTGCGTATGTGTATGATGACTTTGATTTATTGAATGGGGATAAAGGGATGTATTTGCGTTCCGTTCTGCCCGAACAATCGTTTAGCAGTTTAGATTGATATCGCACACTATTTGCATACATGCGTTTGTTGTTTTTTTTTTGGGTATTTGTTCTCTTCTTTTGATGTAGAGTTTAATAAAAAGAGCAGCATTTATATCGACAGTACGGGTGGTACGTTATCCATTCACACCAAACCTCTCATGAGCGCCTTCCATGTGCTATCCTTTTACACGTTTTGACGTAATCCGATAAGCAGCTTCTTGCCCGTTTCTCATCATAAATCAAGCGCCGAGAGTGTGCGGCGATAGTGCGCCAATCGCGTATACGCGTATCCTATAAGAATATGAGTGCAAACTGTACGGTGTGTATCAATCCGCTCCGCGTGTCTTCCGGCCGTGTTCCTGGGGGGCGCGAGTATTGGTATCGTATTGCAACCGTATCCATACATCATGCGTAGCATGCGAAGGGACAAAATCGAGTGCTAATGTGTGAAGAACCGTCGAAGGAGTTTGGTAAAATGAAATTTGACAGCTTTCACAGGCCGGCCCGGAAAGAAGTGGCTCTTTGCAGTGGAGCTTCTTTCCGTGACAGGTGAGACGGGTGTGTGTGTGTGTGTGTGAGTGCAAGCAGTGCGATAGGCGGTAAGGCTAACCGGGAAGCGAAACGCAAACACGTAATGAAGTGTCATGGGCGGCGCTCAGTTTGCACGGCGAAAGAGGACGTCTTCAGCACGCTGCCGGTGGTGAATTATGGTTGCCACTTGGAGGATGAAATATCTATTATTTATTGCAATCACTGACATCTTCGCATGAACTTGTCTCGTTTGTTTGGTGCTCGCAGGGACCAGCAGTCGGGTGGAGGGCACACACAAACGCACGCAATCGAGTCACGTTCGAGCAGCAGAAGCCTTCACGATTTCCTCTGCATGTAGACCATTCTTAGGGGAGGAGGGATAAGATACAACTGAGAAAAAACAACTCTCTTAAATCCGAATGCCGCGAACGTTCCGCGAACACAAATCCAATCATTATAAAGTGCTGCCAATATATCATCGACCCTAAATCGTCAGGCTTGGCGCGGTTGACGCGGCTGGCCAGGCAGGCTTGGGATGAATTTATGTAAAACCAATCCAAATAAATGAACCTGTTAGATGGGGAGGTAAAGGATCATTTTTCCTCCACTTTTTTTACAGTACCTCGGCCTCGGAAGGAGTTGTAAAGTGTCTGCAAAAGAAGCCTTTGACAGTCGGGGACGGTTTCCGGAAAGCATCCTTTCACCAGACGAACGACCCGAGGAAGATGATTTATTGGCTGTGATTTATCGGCTTCCTTGGGGCTTTTTGTTGGGCGGAAAAGGAAATCCTTTTTTTTTAAAGAAATCGTTAAAATCCGGCTTCACATTGGGAACCGCAATACCGAGAACCATTATCGCCGACTGTGCAGACGGAAGATTTTATTGAGCACCGATTTGAATACGCAATTCAGCTGGAAACTGAGACGGGGAAATGTGTGACTGTGTGTATGAGTTCTCGTAAAGCGTCTGATGTGAAAAGTTTGCATGTGAAACGATTGAACAACAGTGAACGATTTTGAACAACAATGTGCGTTGAGAGATGCATCTTAATTGACTTAATTAACGTGTAGTTAGAGAGTTAAGAGATCAATCGCAGAGCGAGCGAGATAATGCGACGTGGTTATTTTTAACTGGTGCGCATTTTTATAAGGTTAGTAATGTTCAATTGCGAACGACAGTTACGTTGACAGTAGCAAACATGAACAAAGCACTAGCAATCGGTTGGACATTGGCTTTGGTGTGGCTTTCCCTGGCGGCCATGGTAGATGGAGTTGTAAGTATTTGGAAGTTGGAATAATGGATGTTTGGATATCGGTAAATAATGAGACATTGAAATCCTTCTGCAGCTCTACGAGGTAGAGCTGAACAATTTTGAGGCAGTTCCGCAGGAGATAGATGACTTTCTCGAGTACGGAACGATTCGGCTGACTCGCAAGGGAAGGAATCAGCTTGGAGTTTCCGGTTCCTTTAGCGTGTTAACAAATGCGGGGAAGGAAACACTGGTAAGTGGGGTTTCCAAACGATGCGCATTTACTTAAGCATCTACTAACTGGCGGCTTATTCGCAGGTTCGCTGGATAATATATAAGTATGATTTTATGGGAAACAGGCGAATGTTCGTGAATGGGGAAGGTACGCTGTGTGAAATCATTGCAAAGGACGAGCTCATCTATCCGAATCTGCTGGAGACGTCCAACATGCCGCCGCAAGACGCGTGTCCCTTCCCGAAAGGCAACTACACGATCAATAACTTCGTAATGGATGAGCAAAGATTACCACCGGCCGTACCGGCCAGTGATTGGTTGATAGAAACAATCATTACCCGTGGTGGTAAAATCGGTGGTGGCTTCAGAGTTAGTTTTACTACCAAATAAAGCAGGGCGCATGGGGATTAAGTCGACAAAGAACAATAATTCCTTATAAAGTGCGTATTATGCTTGTTGGAAAGATTGTTGTTATGCTAATGTTTATGCGAAAGCTTAGAATGAATATCCATATTTCCCTTACAGTATTGATGAGAGCAGTGTATACTTTTTAACCTGAATGATGCATCCTGCTGTTAGCAATTAAATCAGATTCCAATGAGTGTAATTCGTTGTTTCCATATTGCATGTTCTAGATAACGAGCAGCACTTGTTGAGATCTTGCAGATAGATCGGACAACAACTTCCGGTCGGTGTTATAGAATCTGAATCGTTCCGTGATGATAGTTGTTTGGTTGACTATTTAATTGCCACCTCCGTCATGTACGCTTTGAAGATAGACGGTTTACACGCCAAAATGTACGTGTTTGGTTTGTTTAGGAGGAAGCATATAAATGAAAATGATTCAATGGAAATGACAGTCATTACACTGGAGCGTGTAAAATCGTCTTCAAAGCCTACAAAACTATGAACGTGCTAGAGTTAGCAACTGGATTCGTTGTTTTAGTATGCTTGTTTAGAGAAAGTTTGGTGAGTATTGCGACAAATCAAAGCTATGAAAGTGAATTAAAATTGCAATGCTAATTTTCGGCATTTTTTGCTCGCAGATGAATCAAATAACAGATGTAGTGTTTGATTCTATGATACATTTGGCACCGAAGCGCGAAGGTATCGTGGACTTTGGGACGCTTCAGGTGCAAAACGCTGGAACAAACATGTGTAGCATTAATGGACAATTTTGTCTACAGCAAAGTTTTGGTGATGATGTGACGGTAAGACTGTTGGTAGAGCATTTGAATCGAATTGATAACTGCTTATCATTGATGTGCTTGCAATGTTTAGGTTTCAGCCAAACTGTATCGGAAAGCTACTGGTATGAATGGTATTCCATACTACATGTTTAGCAACACTCTGTGTGAACTGATCAAAAAGGATACGACGATATATCCCCAACTGATAGAATACTCGAATTTCCCTGTGCAGGGAACATGTCCGGTGCCGAAAGGAAACTATACGCTACGCAATTTTGTGCTGGACATGACGAAAATGCCGCTAGTATTGCCGTACGGTGAATGGATATTGCTGTTGCAGTATTCGAAGAACTATGAGGCGTTGGCGGGACAAGAGATCTATTTCACCATTCAACCGTCAGTAAGAAATCATTGAAAGAAATAGTCTTTAATGGCTCTGTTGCACCGTGACTCGAAGAACTATGCTGCGTTGGCGGGACAAAGCATATCGATTTCACCATTCAACCGTAAATAAGACATGGAAGAAGAAGTCTTCGATGAGTATTGAATGTTTAGATGACACTGTAGCACTGTGATATGGAGCACCATCTCCAGTAGGTTTCGCATTCGTCATCTCTTATTTATAGGCTTGTGTCAATAACCATCCATCAGACGAACGTAGACCCTCGCCCGACACACGTAACACGTACACATTATCGAACTCATTCCCACCGATGAGGGCAAGCATCAGGCATGGAGGCTCTAGCAAAAAAGTTGTACACATACGAAATACGTGTGATTATCGTATAAACCCACGAATTATCGGCCAAAACAGTTGGTCCCGGAAAAGAGACCGTCCGTTGTTCGGTTGGGCTGGTTTTATTTGTTTTTAACTGCACTTCGTGACGCTGGTGGCAGTTCCTTCCATTCCGTGTGGCGGGGGGAAGAGGCAAGAAGCGACAATTTCAGTGTATTCTCCGGCAATTGGAACACACACACACTCACACACTCACACTAGAAAAAAGGGAAAGGAAGTTTTGGGTCCATATCAATAAAAGTGAGGAATTCTCACATGGGCAATTGTCACCGGTTTCCAAGCGGACCTTGCGTTCATTCCGGAGTGACTGCTGCCACTACCTAACCGTCTGTCAGTGGGCCGGTCGAAGCCATCAAAGCTGCTGGTAGCTGCTCTACCGGGACGTCGTAAACGGACGCGACCAGGCTGGGGGGGGCATCACTCCGATGGGGCAGGGGGAAAAATAATGTGACTTACGGCAGTGTCTTGCGGGTTGCATATCTTGCCGGGCGAAAGATGACATTCGCCCTTTGACGTTCGCTACAGTGCACACAGTTCGGTACAATGACGGATCAGCTTGGTTCTGTGCAAGGTTTGTCCGGTTTATGGGTTTTTAACAACTCGTTAGTTTTCACTTAAGACATTTTACGTTCCTTGAACGACGTTTTCTCGTGACGTGGCATCGTGGACAGGGCGGATGGCCGGTTCGCATGAACGGGCGGCTCGGTCGTTTCGCCACGCCACGCCAGGGCCATCGAGAGGCATTATGCCACCTTCAGTCGCTCCTATTTCGGCCGATTACGGCCGTTCGCAATCCCTCGGACGTAATAAGCAAACCTAATCCCAGTTGATTTTCTTTTCACCGATTCGATGAACTGGCCGCGCGCTGGTACAGCGTTGCACAAGCACACCAACGGACTGTAGAAGATGATGAGGGCCACAGGCCGCTGGATTTGCGCCTCGCAGTATTTTATAATTTGATTATAAATTAATTTTTAGCCCCAACAAACAAGGCGAACAGGCGGGGAGTGGGCGAGACAGAGTGACGAGTACAGGGGCCAGGTAGATGAACCCTTTTTTCGCTGCATTGGCTTCCGATGGTTTCCGGAGTTTCGTCAGTTCGGTCGGTCGGTTCATCTGGATGCTTGGCTTTGATCTGCTGGCGCTGCTGGCCGGGACAAGCGGAAAGCCCGGGATGATGAAATCCCGAGCGACCGAGCGTTAAATTTAAGTCATTTGACTTTACGGCGTTCGGTACGTGCGGTGCGGTGGGGTGAATCCAAGGGCGGGAGTGAGCGACAGGGCGAGCCAGGTCGCTACTGTCACTTTGATTGGTCCATAAAAAATGGACCGGGAGGAAGCCATAATGAAACGGAGAGGACCGGTGGCTGGTAATTTTGTTCGGCGCGGGATGTGCTTTTTTGTTCGCCACCGTCGCCTTCGGGTCTTTGGTTCACTGTCTTTTTGACCTCTCGCGGGGTTCCTTTCGCGGAGACACTGTCAAGCTCGGACAGATCCCAAGACGTGGCACCGTGGCCGACAGTGCGCACAAAAGGGCACGAGACAGGTCATTCCCGCGAAAAGCGGCACAAAAAACGCTCACCCGAGGAAAGCATATTTGAAGAACCGTGCAAAGCCTGCTGCAGACCAAGCAGCGCAGACGAGAATTAAAAAACTACCATGACCGAACGCTTTCGTGCGCTCCGTCCGCGTCCCTAAACCCCTGGACAAGCGTAAACGGTGGAAGTAATGACGACGGTTCCTCGGGGACCAAGGGTGCCGCTTCTGTTCTGGTATGATTTATAGATATTATCTGTAATTTGAAGATATTTGATAATTTTTTATGTAAATTCATAATTAAAAAATTTGTTAATGTCCGTTCACCCGGCAAAACGCCCGACCCGCTCGCTCGACTGTCCGATGGCGCTGGGTGCCGCTGTGCGGAAAGATGGGAAATCGTGAAATTTCCTCCCGTTCGCCTTGGGGAAAAGGAATTAATATTTCCAGCCACGTTGCGATGACCATATACGTTTTTTTGTTGTTGCTTTGGTTCCGTCCCGAGACACTTTAGCAGGCAGTTTGATATTTTAAGAACATGTGCACTGAGCAGACCCTTTAGCAGCCGTGTAAAACTGGCTTACTTTAATCGATCTGTTGGAGTAGTTGATTGGACGGTTTGATTGTTTGAAGAGTTGAAAAAGTATAACATGTGATTTGGTTGGAAAACGCCTGAAAGTAGGCAATTGACATAACAAGTTCAAATACTCAGCAATATCAATCATAGATTTAGCTTAATTGCTCACGCAGGAACGTTTACCAGGCTCGCTATCATTGGAAAAAGACATTACCCTCATTACACCGTCGTGGTGTTTTATTTGGTAGAAAAGGGCTCTTTTTCCAGACAGTCCCGATGACAAGAAGTATCAGCAACTTTGTCCATAATGGGAAGGAATCAAACTGTTTAAAGAATTGTAGTTAAGCGAAACTCGAATGCGGTAATTATTGCCAAACTGACAGCCAAATTCGTTGTCCAAATCTTCAGCGTACTTTTGCTTTATTTTGTTTGCGTTCCTTTGCGTTTGTTGGTGGAAAGTTTGCAAGTTGGAAAGGAAAAGAAAGTTTTGCGCCTTTCGTTTTACCAGCGTGCATGTAATGTCAGATATCGAACTGTCATAAATAATGCTACAAATTGCTCTGCCCTACCTTCCTGTCCCACAATTCGTCCCATCGTCTTCAGGTTTTAATGTGGTCATGGCTGAAAGTGAGGCGGGGCAGAGGTTCCTGCAGGCTTGGCATGTGCTGAAAACAGGAATTTACGAGGATAATTAAATTAAATCGAAACAAGACGTTTGGTGCGGTTTGGTTCTGCAGTGAGTCGGAGAGACAACAAAAGTGGTTTGTCAAAAATTGCATCAACCCGGTAGACGAGCCTGGCAGAACGGAAATTGCTCCCGTACAAATGGGGCCTGATGGTGAGGTAGCGAAAGGTGGAAAGAGGCTTTCCTTCCGGTGGAGTTTTGTGGACATGCAAAGGAAGCCAAGCGATTCGACCAAATGCGGTAGTCTGGTAATTGGAAATGTGTGTCGGGAAGAAAAAGTTGAGCTATTATTGCTTTCATCGCCTCGAATTGTAGGATTTTCCGTCCGTTGGCAGGGGTTTGGGGCAAAATGACACCGAGGTTACGGTTTCGTGTACCGTTACGTCAAATTATGAGAAACAAGTATCCAATATATCCGTAATAGGGTGGGAGAAAAGGATTACCCGTCCTGACAGCGTCAATCCTTTTGAGCTGATATAAATGGCTAAATGCAAGTTTGTTATCAATCTGCGATGAGGCATTTTTGGCGTCGTTATTTTTTGTTGTTATTGTCGTGGGCTGAGATCCTCACCAAGATTCTGAGAAACGCGAGAACATCATTTACTCACACCGTGCTCTATTTGGCCACAAAACGCCCGCACTTCGGTGCTACGCCTTCGCTCTTTCGCGCACGCCGGTGACAGATTTCAGCATGGTTGGATGTTTACTTTTTTCCTGTATTTCAATCACATCAAAAGCATAATCGGGGAAAATTCTTTTCAATTTCCCTTACGTCTTTTGTCGTCCTGTGCGGTACGTGGATCGCGACAGTTACGTGGCGTCCCGTACCCGCGTTTCACCGACCGGCAGAGCGTTTCGGGTATCGCGGTAACTCAATCTTTTATCTCGGTGATTGTACCGTGTGTTGCTGCTGCAAATCGAGTCAGGCTAAAGAGGAGTAGGCTGTGTTTGATGGTGGTTGACATGCTGCTCTCAACATGCCAGTGATGCGTATATTTAGCGCAAGTCGTGGCAGGAGCGCAAGGCGAAATCAAATGCGTTGAGGCGGTACGTGAGCTGAAAATGAATGGCAATAGCAAGTGTTCGATAATTTCTTTTGATCCAACTGGGTGGCAAACACAACGGGCTAAAGCCATTTTTAATGTCCCAAAGTATGTGAGCGGGTGGAATCGTTTTGAGTCACCTTAAATATTACCACAACACATGTTGTTGCTGGATTGTTTGGTAGGTATTGGTTGTCTGGTAATTGCCTTTAAGTTGTAACAATCGTTCAAGCACGTTTCCTTCTCATGCACAGGATCAATTTCTTTCTGCCTAGAAGTTGGCAGTTCTTCCTTCTTTCGATTCAGTGTACAATGGTTTGTGGCTGTGTTTAGTAGACCCTGGACGCGTCATGCCTTCTCCACGGGTATCCTTACACTTTTTGTGTGATCAGGAAAACATCTTATGAATTGGGTTGGGTTTATGGTTTTTATTGTCAAAGTTTGCTTTCGATCTCGGTCCAGATGACTGTGTCGTATCGAAACCTTTTTGTGAACACCAACTCAATGGGTTCGAGATTGTGGTAGAGACGAAGAAGTTGTCGCTGGCATGCTGGACAGTGAGAAAATGGCTCGTGATGAGGTTTGAAATGGTTGCTTTGCGTTTGAAAAGGGTTCTACAGTTATGTTCTGCCAAATGTAAGGGTTTTGTGGTAGAAGACGCAGAAGAACCCGTCTGTGTGTACTTACAAAGGGAGGAGTTTTTGTTCTGCTTCTTGGAACGTGAAGACGTCACGTCCATTGCTTTCTACGTTTGAATACCAGATCAATGCTTATGGTTATTGGAAACTAATGGATTATCGAGGAAGAGTGAACTGGAAAAACAAACCACCGTGGCACCGTACCATGCTTTATGATTTGTTAATTGGAGCGGCTTTTTTGCGGCTATCTTTACAAGAAATGGCAAACTTTTCGCCATGATTTACAGCACTTTAGCATAGTTAACACAGTGAAGAGCTAAACGCATGCACGAAAAAGCGAAAGGGTTTGTGGATAATCGATCGATTTTTTGTTGCAGGCCAAAATGGAGTGAGCGCAACGATGGGCAAGAGAAAGAAAAAAAGATCCACTTTCGCCTTTTACGAGACTTTGAGCAAAGACGATTCTATATCAGAATGAGATCTTGTACTGTGATTTATGCTTTCCGGCGGTCGCTTAAGCAACCGCAAAGGGAAAAAAGATTTTCCTCCAATTTCACCAAACCCACGGTGGTAGTGTTTTACGGTGGTCAGGGTGGAATGAGCGGAGAACGCAGGGGTGGCTGAAAGTCTAAAAAAACACATCTAATGATAACCGAGATATCATTACCAACCCTGCGCCTGGCCCGCAGGCGAAGGCGTAAAAGGGCATAAATTAATTAATGAAATTAACAATAAATCATAAAAATTTAATTTAAAAAATCCACAAATTTTCCATTTTTCTTCCTTTATCGGACTTCTGGCTTATTTGAAGTTTGTTTTTTCACGTCTCACGCCCGCCGGACCAGCCCGGACCAGGACCGGGCACTCTCTGTGTGTACTTAAATTTTGCACCGTGACGAAGGTTCAGCAGCTTGAGAGGCCACACTCTGGCCACGGGGAAAAGGGGCTCGGGAGTGAAGCGAAAACAGTAACAGTAACCCTTTTACTTGATCCCGTTCACCGCCAGCCCGCCCACCCAACCGTGGCGACAGGGGGGGGGCAAATTTTTCTAGTTGCTAGTTGCGTGGTGGGATTCCTTTTGACTCATTTTTGAAGTTGGGTTGCGGGAAGATGGGTGACTTTTTTTTTCTTCGGTCGCGCTCCTTTTGCTCCGTTACTTAAACCATCATTCCAGCCATACCAGAAACCAATCCCGATGGAAAGGCGCTGATGGCGCAACAACACCCCTGGCCATCGACACCGGCCCGAAAGCAGACCGCCCGACCTCGGTTGGGCTCGAAGGAGTTGAGGAAGAAATATCAAATATTTACTTTTAATTCGGATCATTCTTTTTTGCCTTTCACGACACGCGAAC
>KI919453.1:30403-50443 GCA_000473525.2 Anopheles melas | reverse complement strand
GTTTTTTCCTTCTTCTTCTGTTTGCAATTTAATTGTTTCTCTGCTCTGGTAAAATGCTGGCACTGGGCGATAACGGTCGAATGCCCGGGCGCGATATCGAGTGCGCGCTTGGGACCGTCTCTCTCTCTCTCTCTCTCTCTCTCTCTCTCTCTCTCTCTCTCTCTCGCTTGTCAGGGAAATCGTACGGAAAATTGTTTCTCCCTTTTGCAGCTACTACTCGCAAACGGTTTCATTCCAAGCTAAACCACGGTTCGAGCATAATTACGATGAAGCCATACTTTTCGAATAAATTCCCGGAATTTTACTCCGTTTTGCTGGAATCCACGGTGCGGCTGTCTGGGCGATTTTAAGTGTTCTTGCGCAAATGGAGGTAGAAGGTGTGCTGGCGCACTATTGAAAAGTTTCCCCAGTGCACTTGTTATGGTTACAGCAAAAGAACAAGGAGATAATAAATGGGAACGATAGCAAACACGAGCCTTGCAGGGTGCTGTGGTTTGTCGGTTTGAAGGGGTTTTGTTTTTAATAGCTCAATGTGTTCTAGAGAAAGAGAGACAGAACGTTAATCTATTACGCTCACTGAATCTTAAACTTCCAGCATTAATTTCATCACGTCAGTGAGTTTTGATAATAGTTTAGAAAGGATGATAGCACAGACTGAAGTAAAAGTGATGGTTATTTGCAACACAAATCAATGCCAAAAACGAAATGTAAAACATTAGTCTTTGCCTACAGATCTTTGTTTTACAGCATTACAATGTAGCCCAAGTGGTGCGGGTGACTTTTTACTACATAGAAGGCCACAAACGGGAAACGGTGCTACGCGGAAGCCATAGTCAATCCTGTCGGCAAGCTCCTGCGTCATTATCGTTACAATCATTATTATTATGAGCCGCTTTCACCCCGAAGGTAAAGTTCCTGCCCACCGTTTTTCGTGCAGCCAATCGTTTCACCACCATCACCACCACCACCACCACCAACAGCAAGTCTCGGGAGACTGCGGGTGAGCATAACACATCGATAATAATAAAGAAGTTATAATAATAATCCTACCCATAAAAATGCTTTGTTTACAAGTTATGACGTTCGAATCGCCCGGTTAGCATCGTCTCACACACAGCGCATATAAAGCGTACGGGGTGGGGCAGCCGTTTTTCGGGCAGGACCTAAACCTTCCAGCAGCACCCGAGGACGGTGACCGTGCTTTCGCCAGCGAACGTCGCTTGCCGGCTCGTATCGAACGGCCGAAACAGCTGTCCCGGGTGGAAACACTCGGAAGCGGGACAGGGGATGGGTTGTTTTCTTGGCCCGCTTCTTGGACCGTTTTGGACCGAGGATAAGACAAAGTCAAACGCGTCAACAAAAGGGTAGCCGGATCGTTATCGTTCATCTCGAAATTAATTGTGTTATTGAACTACATAATCGTTATGGTTGGCTTTCTGATACAAATCGGTGGCCCTCGACTGGCTGTACCGTTAGAACTGATGCAGGAGAAAGATGAGCAGGTAGCTTGCAAGCGTGCTCGTAGCTGTTAGGCACTAATAAATGCCCAGCGCAAAAAGCCAGTTTTGCCAGCATCGCTAATGGAATGCAAAATCGATACGATGATGCTGAAAACATGTAATTGTTCGGTAATAAATGGTGGGCCAAACTAAACGTGTAGTACACAAACGAACGATTGCTTGGCATACATTACCAGCGCATTGAATCATAAACTATAGCAGGAAGCAAATTAATTAAGCAATTCACGAATAACAATATTAAGCGAACACAAACAAATCTCTTTTCATTGGAACTGTTCCCTTTCCGCTTAATTCCGTACCAGTGAATAACTTTACATTCGCTTTAGTGCGCCCGGAGGTAGCGCCTTGAAAATATACTTTCCACTTTCCAGGAAAAGTGGCTCCCAATACACGGAAAACAGTTTATACGACCCATCGGTTCGGGCCCGATGCAACATTGCCACTCTGTTTACGGTAAACTTGAAACATGCTGTGTGCTCTGCTCTGGCTCTTTACCAAACTGGGGCTGCTGGGTAGACACATACCATCGAATACACATACCCAACACATCGTTTCGAGAGTGGTGAAGCAAACAAAAAAAGCAACGAAACTCTTCACGTGTGTGTGTGTTTGCTAGCTGGTTTGAGGGAAGAAGCAGTGCTCTCCAAAGTAGAGGAAAAAAAATCAATAAATATAAATATTAAATGAACGCTTTATTATTTTGCATGAACGCACCATTTTCCCTGTTCGCCCACGTACAGCCGCGTCCCCGTACCCGTTCATTTTGGCGCAGTTTTGCCTTCCCCGCTGATGAACGGGCAGCGCGAACGAAAGAGGAACATGCAAGAATCCGACCACTCCCCGGTAGGGCTGAGCCCGACCAACGAAACGAGCAACAGCCGCAGAACATGCTTCCTTTACCGTACCACCCGCACATGAGGCCGTCCCATTTGAATGCTTTGCCACATTTTCCACCAACCCACATACACACACACACACACATGCAGGGTGTCGTGTTTTAATCGTGAGAGAGAGAGAGAGAGTGAAGAGAAATGGAGTGAGAGTTATCGGTGCAGAGAGAATAACGAAAAAACGGCATCATAATAAACCCACGAGGAGCACTCGCGCGATGCTCTTTTGCTTGCTGTGCCGTGATCAGCTCGGTCGCCCCCGAAGGGATATTCACTGCCAGCAAAAGTGTGGCCCGCCGGCCCGAGATTCACGGTGTGGAAAAATACACCAAAAAAGAGCCTGCACGAAAGGGAAATAAAACCATCGTATCGGGATGTTTATCGGCCAAGGCTGCTGCGGGATGGGGCAGGGCCAAATAAACACACTACAGGTGAGTGTCTCACCTGGCTGAGTTCGAGTAGCGCTGCAACAAAAAAGCGACATAGGAAGTAGGCGGAAAACGATGCCCCCCCCCCTCCTGTTTGAAGCCCGTCCTCTCCGCCTCCTGTTTCGCGATACTCAGCTGCAACTGTTGGCATGATTTGCATAATAAATTATGCCACTTCTTTCTGCAGGAGTGGGGAAGTTTTGTTTGCGTCGGGTGTTCATGCAGATATACATATTTTGCCTTAGCGTAACTCTCATACGAGGCTGCGTCTTTCGCACGTTATGTACGCATCTGCCATGGTCGTGGTTTTACATATTTTCTTTCCCCCAGAGTGCCAATACGCGCGGCCCTGCCTCACTGTGTGCATGTGAAGTAGTTGCACTGAGCTGGCAAGAATGTCATTCTTTGCACAGTATTAAAAGTTCACGACACTTGAGCGGGTTGGAAGAAAAAAAATCGGCACTCACCTGGGACGGTCTCAGGCCAATGCTCCAGGATTGATTTTATGATGATATTTTATTTATAGACAGTAGTGTTGTACTACACGGCAGTAAAAAGAGTGCTAGACAGAAGCATTGGCAATCAACTGGATTGTGCAACATGAGTTTATTGTTGCAATAAAAGGTAAAACTACCATTTTACCAAACTATGTTTCAAAGATTTTTAGAAAAAAATACTCACCTTGTTTCCCATTTTAAAAGCCCCACATTGTATCTCACCATGGCAGCGTGCGTGCGCTAGCCGAAATGAAATACCGAGCGCACAAGATCCAATTATTTGACTGCAGAAGCTTGAGTACATTTCTAAATTATCCCACCGCTCGAAGGAGCGCTCGTTCGCTCGGAGGAGAACGTGCCTAACATTGAAACATGAACAACCCGTGCCAAACTATCCATTGCACTTTGAACAGCAGCCGGCCCACGTTGCCCCAGTGGCCCCAGTCGAGAAGGGAGGAAGCTTCTTCAAATATATTATTATGTTCCACACAGAACTGCCACAGCTTGTCGTTTGGCATATGGTCGGACAATTCTAAACCCTTCTTCGGGTGCTGTACTTTCTTCACTCTCCCTCCCTCACCCCACACTTCGTTCCCTAAGCATCTCCAGGCATCCCCGACTTGCTTGCGTGCCCCTTGATTGCTGCAATTTTCTTTACCCTGGCCCACCCGCTTCCGAGCACTCGTTCCGTAGAGCACGGGTCCGAATTCGTAAGGACATATTTTACTGGCCAAAATGTGCCGCATCCCCGGAAGGAAGAGGAAGAAGTTTTTGCCGCAGAACGTTGACCACGGGCCAATGTGCCGTCCGGTTTGCTTCTGAGTTTGCACCCATAACACACACGCTTACACAGACATACACACGTGCGCTGTTTTTGGTGCTTCACAAAACATAAACGTGAGGTTTATAATCAAAAGGATGCGCGCCTTCATTTCCGACTCCGAACGCAAACTTTCTTGAACCGACCGTTACCGGCGCCGGGCTTCGGGCAGGAGGGATCGTGCAGCATTTGCATAACGAACGAACCAGCACCGATAGCCCAGACTTCAATACTGAAAGTCAAACGTTCGTTCAGTCGGCAGCACACACATACACTCGCAGAGAGAAGGACACGAGGCTCCCATTGCTGTTGGCACAAACAACGAACCCCTGGCGGCACTGGACATTCGATACGCTTGACGTTGCCTTAAGGGTATGCACCTGCAAGCGTTAAGCGTTCGTTCTCCCTCTTTGGTGCGTATCGTCGGCGCTCGTCTCGTAACGACCTCACCTTCCCCCCCCACTCCCCCCCGCATTGCTGTACACATAGAAAGTTGCACACTAATTGAAACTGGGTCCCGGTGAAAGCGAGCTCAAATAAATCGCACTTTGCAAACAATGGTTGTACGGTGGCGTACGGCAGGCTGCTTCCAAGAAACTGTTACTCATTTCTGGCTGACCGAAGCTGGTACTACAAATTACAGCCCGCGGTGATCCACTGCCGTCCAACTTTGTCCAAAAACCGATGCTAGACAGAAAGCTTCCGTTTGCAGTGGTGAAACTGTCTCAGCTGTTACGCTGCGCCGAGACTAGCCATTAAAACGATCGCTGTTCTGTTGGAGCTAGTCGTGTACGTAAGTAATATCATCCCTTTGCCGTACCATCCACGTACGCCGACCCTCCAAGGCTCCATCTGCTGGCCAGCACAGTTGAACTAACTTAATGATTAATGATGAGTCCCCACAAACCGCACTGGGTCGGGTCGGGATGTGCCCGTGCCGCATTCTTCACCAAAACGTCTCCCAAAACCTGCCCGTTGATAATCCTTTGGACAGGCGAATGCGTTCGTGGGATATTTATGGGGCAACAGGCCAGCCAGGCTGCCGCGAGAACGAGATGCAAGGTACAGCGGCAGGAAAACCGGGTGGAGCGGGATGGATGTGTGCCAGTTTGAGGCATAATCGTGCATGGCGCGCGTGCGTTTCGCGCAAGCAAATTCATTAATTTTACTCCGTCGGTTGTCATTCATTGCGGTTCATTGGGGAGATTTATGTGACCGGTCGCAAAGTCTGCCCGGTTCGCTGTGTGCGCAAATTAAACGCCCGCAACCTTTCGCTCGGGGTGGCTGTACGGCCAGGAAAATTGATTTTTTTTGCCTTTATCAAAGAATGTACAGGAAAGAAAAGGGTTGGCAATGAATTAGTGACTTCAATCGTTAAGCTAAAGATGTTAGGGAAAAAGAAAGATCTGATCACATTACTTCTTAAACTGCGGGTTATTTATTGAATGAAAAAATTCTTTCTATTGGCATATTTTTGCGGTTTATTAGTCTGTACTAAATTTAGTGCTTTAATAACTGCGGGATATTAATTGGATCAGAAACTTTTAGAGTTTAATCAGAGAGCTTGTGTTTTTAAACAACCAAAGCTTACACAAACATTGTTTTTCCGAGCTGTTACGCCTTGGTTAAACAATTCTCTTGGTTTTCAATCGCTTGTCTAAGCGCTGAACTTGATAACTCTAAGTGCTTTCCGAGATAAATCACTTGTAATCTGCTGGCAAAGCTTAAAGTTATCCAGCAACTTGTCCGCCCGCGTTGGACCGCTCGCTCGCGCTCAGCACCGCCAACAAAAGACGGAAGTAATGATCAAGTCTTTGATTTATGAAACAATCTATCGCCCTTCCAGCCGACTGCCGGAGATAAGATTGTGTGATAAAATTCACACTCGTACATCTCAATTTGCCTCCATCCCCTTTTATCGCACCACCGCACAAATCATCGCCCGAGTGTGTGTGTGTGTGTGTGTGTGTGTGTGTGTGTGTGTGTGTGTGTGTGTGTGTGTCCGCGTGTTTCCCAATGCGTACCGCACAGGGCAAGGACCGCTGGGAAATTCGCATTCGAGATTTTCGACCGACACCGGAAGCAGGGCGTTGGATTTAGAGCGATTTTCGAGCCAGGAGACGGTGAGATTGTGCGTAAATTAAATATGTATGATGCGGCGATAAATTTATCGATGGCGTGTACGAGCCATGCCGCATTAAATGTGCCTGCGGCAGCGAACGCGCTTATTGCGCTCAGCATCCAGCTCGGTGCGCTTGCGGTCCAATTGCGCCACCCTGCAAGGGGCACCCACCGATTGGGGCGACTAGGTGCTAGCCGTATGGCAGGCCGGCCACGCATGAGTGGTTTTTTGTTCTTCCCATTTGTGAATTCGGCTGCTTCATGCATCGCTGGCAGGCATCGAGCGCAAGTCGAATTATTAGAGAGCGTTTCACGCACAAATCCACACAATCACAATAGCTGCCGTTTATCCGGGAGCGAGGAAAGCTGTCGGCTTTGTGCTCGGGGAGTGAAAACCGTGTTGCTCGTGAGATTATTGTTGGCTAGTGATTATGCTGTCTACGCAGTATTTGCTGACCATCGCATGTGTGTATTTGGCGAGCTTAATTTGCTTCATTGGAAAGGGACGATTCATAAACTGAGCTATATTGTTGAAAGGCACTAGATGATTGGAACACAAAAAGATTTGCATGACGTTGCTTATGCTCGGCAGTTATCACGTTGCAGAATTTGAAGAATGTTGGGTTTAAATGTCTGTTTTGGTTAAAGTGTTGTGGTATGCTGGACGATAAAGGAAATCAAAAATAAGATTCTGCATTTATTTGAAAGGGCCATGCAGCTCCATTGTGTTCATTTTCAATAAACCAATTTTTGTGGTATTTCCAAACCCTCAATACTAACATAAAATAAACGTTGTAGGATTAATGTTTGCCTTGTTTCGAAGAATAAGAATGCAAATCCAACCTATGAACAACCATGCGTCTCCATTACCCTTAAATTATATGATTCCTGTGATGATACATTGTATTTATCAAATGCATCTTGCTTATAACTTCATACATACTTAATTGAAAGAATTATAAGAATGTTCATCTTATGAACGTCGTTAAATTTTTACTTCGTCAAAGGCATGTACAAATTGATATTCAAATCTCTAACTAGAAAAGCACCATGCGCCTCCATTATACGCAACACTTTCTAAACAATGTCTAACAGTTGTTTGTTCCCTGCTGTGCTCCCGATGCTTTCAATTAAAAAGAAACGACAACAAAAATAACTGTATTATTTCCTTTCAGTTCAACAGATACTACAGCGGTACGCATTTCATGAATAAATCATCGTTCGTACCGACAACCTGGCGTAGCAGTTACGCAGAAATGCTGCCTCAAGCCCTAAGGTCGAACAATGTCGGTCCGTGTGTAAGCTAGGATCCGTCTGCTTTTTAATGTGAAAGCAAAATTCATCATTTGCCAACGAGACCACTAGCCCAATCATTACTGCAACGCGACTCAGCTGTCAGCTTTGCTGGGAAAGTTGTCATCCGGGAACGCTCATAAAACATTTCACTCGGTGAACTAATTCGACCGAATCTGAGCTAAGCGTAAGCCCACACCAAAAGCCCCAAGCGCGTTTCTCGCGTATGTAGCAGCTGAACAAAAAAAACAAAAACAATCCATTTCAGTATAAAAATGGTGAGCCACAAGCATTTCAACGGAAGCTCATCCTTACGTTCGAAGTTTATTGCATTTGATTATGTTAATGAGAATAAATTATTTTTATAATCATTCCTGGACTGCTTGGCAGAACGAACGATTGGCACATTGTACGTAGCACCAGCTGGTGATTTTAAAATGAATATGATATTAGGCATAGAACAATAAAAATTAAAACCAACTATGGATTGCAAACACGATTTAAGCAGTCAATCGAAAACAGTGTGTGGTGAAACATCCGAACGCTGGAAGGTAGTTTAATAAATTATTTAAATATACTCCTTTGTAAACCGAAACCAACCTCCAGCGACTGTTTTAAAGCAATCAATCACTTCGCAAGCAATATCGTTTCAATTTATTCAAAAATTAGCACATTCCACAGCGCACCGAATCAGATAGCTGAAGCTAATCATTCCGCTGGTTCACTACAGCATGATCCACTGGCGACAATCATCGAGAAGAGATAAATTTTCAACGCTCTCCAGATGTCATGGCCACCACGCTTTGCTGCTTCCTTTTGGTACAGGATGGATTGTGAAGGGCCATCAGGCTTACTTATCCGTGAATCTCTAGCTAGAGGCTCGAATTTCGAGTTTGGTTCTGTTTTTCCTCGCCGCTTAAGTTTGCGCCCAGTTGCCTACACAATGCTGCCAAGTTTTCCGGCATAGGCGGAGAAGAAAGCCCAACGGAAATAGCCAGAAAACGTGAGTATGATAGAGAGGGAGAGATACCGTTAGATAAATAGAGAAAGTGAACGAAGGCCTGCTTAATGGTAGAAGAGTTTTTGAAAAAGTGCTCTAATGAAGCTCGAGGCAGAGTGATACATACACATACACTAAAAAAAAACATACACACACATACACACACACACACACCAAATAAGCGATACAGTAGGAATAAAAGTTTTGATTCTGTGTTGGTAGCTCTGGGAAAGCTCAGTCGAAACTCGGCCTAGATCATTATGATATCTTTCCGTTCCCGGGAGACAGGATAGAGCAAATTTTCACTCTCCTACATGGACCGTTTTGCAAACTCAAACGGTGACGCCAGGTAACAGAATACTAACAGGCACAAAAAAGAAACAATCAGTATAAATAGCACTGAGCATCGCAGCCTAGCTCGTGAAGAACGTGCTCGGGCATAGCATGAGCCTTAGCAGAATACCCTCATCGTAAAGTCTCATCGTCCCCGTGTTTCGACACTTCCCTACTGCGGCCAGCGTACAGCCTGCGTTCGTTGCGCCGGAAACGCCACGTCGAAGTATTTGTTCAGACGAGTATGAAGTCGATGATTTCGCTTCGCACTTTGATTGCGAGCGAACAACCACACCCATATTCCGAGAGCACAACTCGCTTTCATAACACGTATGCAGGTCGCTACGCAAGAGACAGTTAAGCTTATTTGCGTGAGCGCGTATGTGTGCGTGATGTGAATTGGGATCAGACACTTGAACATGTATCGTAATTGACTTCAAATTGGCAGCAATAATGCAGCGAAGAAGCTGCACAGCTAATTAGTGATGATTAAGTACCGGGTTAGTTAATTGGTTTAACTATCGCTTTAAGCTAACAATTGAACAGTTGCGTGCCGTAACATATGTGCTTGAATTAAAGAGCTAAACATTTATTCTAAAAATTATTTAATTAAAGTGTTTCCCGTCTTGGAATGCTTTTATTATCTTAAAATATGAAATACCGTTTAATATTGTTTTTAAAGTAATCTTGTAAGCGTATTGCGTTATGCAGTCAGACTACAATTCAACACAAAATGAAGCATGATGGGAACAATACCAGCACCCATTCTACTCAATTATGCATTGCAACGTATCAATCCGGAGGCTCCTGAATGTTGTGCCAAATTATCTCAGAACGTTCACCGATTAAGTGTCTAAATAACCCTTGGTAATGCTATTGTGCGTGGCCTTTCCGAACGAACGGCAACGGCAACATAAAAGGCACACCCATTACGGAATGATGTAAAAATCAAACTACAGAAAAACTGCGAAAGCTCGCCCGAAGAAGCCGCACGGGTAGGCAAATTAAAATAAATACTTGCCAAATGGAGCACAATCCCGGATGGATCGGAAATGAGCACAAACCAACTCGCAAACAAAAGGCTGAGAGAGAGAGAGAGAGAGAGAGAGAGAGAGCGAGAGGGAAAAGTCTCAATGTTTCGCACAAAAACCGGCGAAGCAAACGGTCCTTTGCAGCCGAAACGAAACCATAAGACGCGCGCAAGTGATATTAAGCTGCCGGTTGTGTTTTGCATTTTGCCTCAATGTGCGCGATTTCGCAAAAGAACCTCCGAAAAGAAAAACCAGCATAAAGAACGTAATAAAATCAATTCGATAAGAGGCTTTTCCTCGAAACATTCACCATTAATTCAATATGATGCGAGCGTGTGCGAGCAAAGCGCAACCCGCAATCGTCTCGAGGTAGCGCATCGGGAGGACACGCGCCCACATACAAGGCAGGAACAAAAAATCGACACGCAATGTGTATCTCAGCGTTCGAGAGGAACATATACAATAGACAAAATAACAGCAGATAGCACGACTTTCGTCTAGCAATCGTTCGCGATGGTAATGGAATGGGCGCACTGGCTGGCTAGTCAGCGAGAAAGAACAATAGCGGTTTGTGTGCGCGCTTGCGTGTGTTCGGCAGAGTAGGGAGTGCTGATGGATGTGATTTATACTAGAATGTTCGATATTTTATGTCACAAGATGGGCTTTGCGACTGATTTTCTTACTTTCTACTTTGCCGAACACGATATGATGTGTATCGTTCTTTAGTAGTGTTTGGTCAGATTTACAAAAGCATGATTATTTGATTGCGAATTAGAAAGAAGTAGTTAGGCAATACGGCCTTTCCGGACCGTTCCTTCTGAATTAAAAAAAAAAAGAAATAGTAACGGGTATGGAAAATGCTTTCATGTATAAAATGGTCAAATTTTCACAACCATTCTGTCATTATTTCAAACAATCCTTCGCCGTAAACCTTTACTAGATTCGACCGCTGAATGCTTTTCATTCTTACTGCGTCCGTTGAGCGAGACGCTCGAACATCGCCGAGACGGTTAATGATCTAAAGTCGTTTGGCCGTGTTAGCCAGCGCTGAACCATGTGTCACGCAAAATGCTTGGGGGATTATATTTTGTTTTATTGCCTTTCTGCTGACCTACAGCCCACGCCAGCCAGCCATCCAGTTGGCCGTACAGGAAGTGGACAACCTGTTTTTGTGAGGATTTGTGTCGTTTCTTTTGTTTTAGAGCTTAGCGAGATGTTGTGGATCTGGGTTTCTTTATTAATGACGACATAGATTTGATCTCGGAAATTGAATCGGAAGACAAATCACAATTTAACGAGATGGATTTTCTCGTATTACCATTAGGTTCGGTGCAACTGTGGGTTTATTCTTAAACAAAAAAAGTATAATAATTCATCAAATATTACCATTAGCCGTTCAAGTACGGCCAAAAATACATAAACGCAAACAAATTTTGAAGTTATTTCGCTACGTACCAAATTGCAGCCAACAACCAGGACGGCAAGCAGGAACGAAAACAATTTCCAAAGTGCGCTTCCAAGAAGCAACCAGAATGCCGTGCAAACACAAACACACTTACACGCCCAGCACTCCAAATGCCTATTCAGACTGGATTTCAAGTGCCAGAACTTGACCTAGGAATTTAGATTGCGAAACTCAACCGTTGCCAACGGCACGGCCTAGCGCTGGGATGCGTATATGCACATGGAGTCTTATTGCGAGTCGTAGAGGGCAGCACAGTTTCCACCAGCAGCTCCTACCGACACTTACGTGCTGCGTAGATGTTGCCGGAAGGTGGTAAGGTGAAAATGAAGAAAAAGGGACAGCCTTATACACGGTGTGGGAGATGACCCAGGTCGTGCTGCGGACGGATACATATTAGTTGCCCTGGGGCTGTTCGAAACTAAGTCTTGTTGCGGACGCTCTACGGTACACGTGGTCCACACTGGCGTTTGCCCAAAACCGGAAACTCAAGCCAACTCCTGCCCAACAACAACAAACAACAAAAATCCTTGGCCCTCAAAACATTTCCAATTCATTTTAAGAACGCTGCACCACCAACCACCCTCTTCCCCCACTCCCTTCTTCTCCGTAACAATAGAAAAATAAGAATAAGAATAAGATGGTGAAGAAGAGGAAACGAACTAAATTCCCTGTGGTACTTACGGTCGATCCGCAAACCGGTGCATCGCCTGCAGCTGGCAGCCTAGCGCCTATGCGGAGCCTCCTTCTGAAGGAAGGCGGCACCTTTGGCACCTTCGTTGAATGGCGCCGTCCTCAGAGCCGTCGCGCAAACGCTGCCCCAGCGCCAACTGAGTCGGTGAGTCGCTGAAGCGGCAACCCAAAACACACGTCAAACCACACACTCGGTCGCACCTGGGTTGTGGCGCGAGCGTGCTGGGATACTCTGTTGTGTAATCTCTAGCCAAGCCCTATATCCCTTTACCGATTCGGTCAAACACACCCGCACGTACACCCACACACACACATACACATACACTGCAACTCACAACAGCGTGTCGGTATATCCGACTCCGTCACTCCGACTGCGATACACTCTTGGCCACGGCAGAACCGATGGTATGAACCACCCAGCTCTCGTTGGTAACTATGGTGACAATAACATGTATTGACAGCAGCAATCGTAAAATGGCAATGGCACTGGCTTGCTTAGTTAGTTTGCTTCAAGCACCTTTCACCACCACCGCCGTTGTGGGTAGTTGACGTTTGCCCTTAATCCTTGCGTGATCCATCCAGGCCACCACACTTGCGAGGGAAGGATTGGCTTTACTTAACTTTTCTTTAAAAATTCAATTAGAAAGAATTCACACGACTAACACACACGCACATGTACGACACACACTCGCGTTAATAGTACACCGATGATGATGATGATGATGATGATGATGACACATGGGGCACACATGCACTTACAGATCGCCGAACAACTACTCTATTCGATAGAGCGATAGAGTGAGCGAAAGTGAGCACGAAGGGAGAATGAAAGATTGCTCTATTTTTGTTTTGAATTGTTTTGCACTGTTAAGAACACGTTGACACTTAGATGTTCAATTCGCATGGCGAGAGTATATCATTATTCGTTTGGTTTAGCCGTTTTGTTGTAAGGTTATGTTTTAAATTCTGCTAGGATAACATTTTTACAGATGTTCCAGTGTTACGCTAGTTCCATGTTCGTGTGAGCAATTCTAACCATGCGAGGGTTGCAATTACATTGTCGCCCTTTCTATGAACACACACACACACACACACACACACACACACATACAGAGATACTGCCTTCAATTCCTATATGTATGTGAGTAGGAAACTGTAGTATTACGTGCGTTTTATTTCCGTTTTGATTACGCAGGAGAGGCGTTCTACTTATTTTGTCTTATGTTTTGAGCCTGTGACGCTACTTTCCAACAGCAGTAGCATACCGCAGGCATAGGCTTTCTGTGGCTAGTTTCGCTTTGTATCGATGCTATCCCGTGCGGACACTACCAGCGGTTGCACTAAAACACTGACCAGAGCTGTCATCTGTTCCATACACTGCATTGTCGCTGCTGCACATGAGCGCGGGGCACCGTTATGTCTCACCGCGAAGAGAGCCCGATTTTGCTATGTTGCCGCGATTTAGCCATACCAAACGGTGTGTTTGATTTTGTTTTGCTTATCTACTGTTCTGTTCTGTAATGTACAGCTGCACGCTAGGTGGACGATTAAAACATTCGCTTTGGCCGGGTTATCTTCTACTTTATGACGGTCGCTGTCTGACGACGCCTTGATTCACGATCACGAATTGACTACCATCTGTAAGCAAGAGAGCGAAGAGAATGATTAAGGAAGGTAGCGGTGGGAGTGATTCAATGTCATAAAAAGGAAGAATGTGTCCATTAAACGGTCAAGGGGAAATATTCTTACGCAGTACCCCTGTTCTATCATCGATGGGTTGAAATCCCGAAAGTTAGATATGTTTGCTTATAATAACTCAATACCGTTAACTTCTGTTAAAGCTGTTCTGTCTCCTTCCAAATAACGTTTTGCATATCTTCAGACGATGAGTTGGGACAATGACCACAATTTCACTATTGACTATGAAGACTTCATTCGAACTTTCACAAGATACTTTAATACCCTCATTTATAGTACCGCTTTAGTGAGCGAGTTTAGACAGTTCAGCATTCTGTCACGATCTAGCTTATTCGCTCGTGCTATCACAGCGAAACAATTAGTGCCATGGCTCACAAAACACACAACACCGATAATAGAACGCAGAGGGGCAGAAGGCAGCCCTCCCTACCACGGCACCCATCTGGCCAACAATCTGCTGACACACTCACTAACACGGTGTCATTATCGTACAAAATAATCCGACCCTAATCCAGCAACCGGTGGCAGCAACGGAACCAAATCGATTCACCAAACCACCGGTTCGTCCGTTTCGCCTGCCGATCGGTGCTCTCTCCCTGGTGCCCGCTGGTACCGTGGCCCGTGTAGCAATATTTTGCTTTGCGCCATAATCCGTAAAAACTACAATTCCATATCGCCATCCCCGAATAGGGGCGATGAAGGGGCGGGTTAGCCTATATGCTAACCTCAATGCCAGCCGCTGCCTTTCGCCTCAGCAAAATCCGACGGTTCGAACAGACTGACTACGGACGGATACGGGTGTCGTCATCCTTTGCCACAGCGACCGGTCAGACTTTGACGATTATGTTTAAAGCTTGTTTACATTACCTTACACACCGCTGGCAACCCGGTTTTGTTTTGCTTTTGTTTTTACTACTATCAACCACTGTGTCAACGAACGTTGGCCCGCATAAATTTGGAGGCTGACAGGCAGTGGCTATGTGTTTAGCAAAAGTAGGGAAACAAAGGCAGTGTATAAGTACTGGGAAAAGGTGTTGAATGTTGCTTTTGCTCGTTTTTTTGTTACAATTTCTTACAATTGTTATCTTTAATATTCGAAAAATAATGCACTAAATGGGTGAAAAAAAACCATATAAAAATCATTTTGACACACACTCTCTGTAAAGTGTTTTCTAATTTGACACGAGCATCTGTTTTTGTTCCCGTCCCAATTGGTTGATTTCCCGCAAACCAAGTCTTGATTATGATGATGGTGATGATGATTGCGTGAACACTTTGCACAGGCTGTTAAAGGGAGCGGTAGCAGCTGTCACACTGTTCCGTTACATTTGCAATAGTTCGATTGGATTACGTACGGCAGCAGCAGCAATCCAAAGTGTTTACAAAAAAAAAAGAAAAAAAGAGAAGCGCCATTCGCCACTCTTCCAAATGTTTCATTAGAAATATCCTTCCCTGGTGCCCCAAAATCAAAACGCTATTGAGGTAGCACGGATGTTGCGTTTGCGCTTTTCGGAGCAACCGATGCCGCACAATGCTGCTTCCCCAAAACACAAACATACAGACACACACACACAAACATACATTTTATGCCATGTACTCCATATTTGTCACCCAACCCAGCACGTTATGTAGCGACTGCTCGTTGCGTGCGTGAATGCAAAACCACAAAACATACCCTTGAAAACAAAAAACAAAAAAAAACAGCAACAAGGAACTGCTCCCTATATCGCTGACGGGACAAGCATACATGTTTATTTTAACGAGCTCTATCATTGAAAGCAAAAGGAAGGGTAGCCCACCCAACATCCGGCGGGCCGATGTTGATTTTAGCTTTTTGTCGTCGTTCTTTCTTCTCTTCCCACTTCAAGCTCGCCCCCCCCCGCTTTTCACTATGTGTTCACTTATTAAGAACGAAACAATAGCTGCCCCACCCTCCATCGGTGAGCGGTTTGTGTTTGGATTTTCACGCGAAACGCACGTCTATCCCGCGGCTTGCCGCGCTCAAGTAAGCGCTCTCGCTGCGAGCTTAACAAAGTATCGCAAGCGATGGTGGTTGGCTTATGGAACGAGCCTGTTCTTGTTTTTTTTACTACTTTTGTTGTATTCGAATGGTTCTTTTGTACTTTTTCTGCGCGCATTTTTTTGTTTCTTGGTATCTCCCCTGTTCACCCTCGAGGAAAGGAAACTGATGTGCTGGTACTTTATTTTTTGTTGTTCACTCTCCTTCACCCTGTTCTTTGTCTTTCGCGATTTGAATAGTCGTATGGCAAAAACACAGGCGACGAAAGCTTACCGTTAACACACCAGTCGGCCATATTTGGGGGTTAAAACTTTCACCAAAACCAAACAACTTCGCTTAAGTTGCGTTGCGGGCGTGAGAGTTGTAGAGATGGGGAAAAAGAGAAGGTAACATATCGCATACAGCACACACGCACACACACACACACGCACACTGTCAAGGAAAACAAGAATGTATACACGTACAGTGATAGGCCCCGTGGAGACCAGTTTTTGCCATCTCCCAGCCCATCCGTGCTATTAACATAACAAAGTGAAACAAAATAACCATTCCTGCTCGGTATGATCGGTACTGGGTGTGCTGGGCACCAGGGGATAAAGGGAGGACGCCCGCAATGCACAAACGGAAATTCGAACCTAAATTCAAACACACACACACACACACAGAGGCAAGCCTCTTCATCACCACTTCCTTTGCTGCACACACACACACACACACAGAGGCAAGCCTCTTCATCACCACTTCCTTTGCTGCTTACTCGCATCGTCCAAATATAACAACTGATGCTGATGCGCCGATGAAAGCAACATCGCGCTGGCTAGAAAGCGAACAAACAACGCAAAACCAGAAGAGGCTAGGAGGCAAGCGTTACGGCAAAACGATAAGGAAAACTTGATTATCGCTACCGTAGTATGAAATTTTAAGGCGCACCAACACGAACGTTGTTACGTTGCACTACCATCAGGCAGGCAGCGGCAAGGGGTAGGGGTGTCCAAGTGTTCGATGGAACAGCAGAACGACGACCAGCGCTCTAGCTCTTTCCATTGGAAAGGCGGGAAGACTTCCTGCCTTGCTTTCCAGCCGTACCCTCGGTGAGCTCGAGGAAAAAAGGAAAAAGTTTCAAGCAATTGTAAATTACTGCCAACTTTTGAAATGTACTTATATTGCTGGCTTTTCCAACTGCCAAACACAATTTGGTTGTTGGTTCTTTTTTGTTTTGTTTTATTTTTGTTTGGTGAGTGCTGGAATCACTTTTAACACAGTTGAAGAGCTTTTCAATGAGCTTTTAGATATTACACTGTAGCCCCCTTTAGGCACACGGGAGTTTTGTTTTTATGGTTGTATATTTTACAATAATGTTTTTCCCTTCATATTTTAGCATGGCTTGGTGTAGTATGTAGTAAATAGCATTTGTTGTGTATTATGAATTTCCACTGACACTATCCGCTAAATTCTGCCTCTAAAATTTTAGTCGCTAAAAAACATTATTTTGGTCTAGCGATCATTAGTTCTTAATCGTTCACTTGTCCACTTTTTGAGACTTAGTTAAGTTTTACATAGTTTTGGCAGTTTTGGTGTTTGCCAAAATCCTGCAATTCAGGACACATAATCAATAAATAGAAGGTAATATATAAATAAAAAAAGCCTTTTGTGTTCTAAACAATATCTAGATTGATGTAGTTCCTAAGTATAGTTAAATTGTTGTATGAGTACTTCATTTTAATTAATATAATAACATTATTTATGTCATACTCTTTACAAGTAAAATATTAGTCACTAGCTTGTAGCTAGCCGTCACAGATCAGGTGAAATTTGTAGTGAATTAAAATTCCGGGCCAGTCTGGTGGTACAGTCGTCAATTCGTACGACGTAACAACATGCCTCATGTAATGTAATGTTTTCATTTAAAGCATAAAACTGTTGACGTAAATGGCATAAATTGATGCATAGTGTTATACATTTATTACTTAGAAATAAAATCTAGCTACAGCGACTGTAACACGTCTTTCAAGGCATGAAATGATCTTATCTCTATTTATAGCAGAGATAATCTTATGGCTCTGATTTATATTAAGTAAAGATATGCGTGAATACAAAAGCATAAAGCAAAGTTAATTAGTTAAAACAAATAAAACTATCAGCTCTGAATAAAAAAAAACCAACCAATCGCTTCATGCATCCTTGCACGAGTTTAATGAAATCTTTTATTCCGCGCATCTGAGCTGTGCGACGGATTTTTTTTTTGATGTCTTTTTTTTGCCCTCCTCCCTTCTATTTCATTTCCCCCACTCAACATGGCTCAGCATTAAATGAAGGCGATTAGTAAGTGCCCGTACACACTCAGCCCTGATTGCAAAACTGACTGCAACCGAGCGCCCTACTTTACCGTGCTGCAGTGCTGCAGCTGAACCAAGCCCCACACTCACCACACATCAATATCCGCGCTATCGAGATCTTGCCCTCGGCAGTAAAACACATGCAAAAAACGAGGGTGCGGCTGCTACTGCCATCGCGCGGCGCCAGATAAGCGATTGTTCATTCTATTTTTTTAATCATACCTCCCTACACACCCATTGCTCTCTTCCATTTTCCAGACCATGTGCCCAGGGAGCCCTGGGAGTGGCATATGGGGGGGGGGAGGGAAAACCTGCTCCAACAAAACCCTCAACACTGCACTGGATAAAACGATGCATGCGGGCACGAAGCAAGAAAATAAAACCCACCCAGCAAAGCACACACAGACGGCTGGAGACGCATAACGCTGCTTCGACGTAAACCTTTGCACCCGAGCTTGAGCACCCACTTGATTTCCAGCTGCCGGTCTCTTGTCTGCTTAAAATGAGTGAAATTAAATTATACACTCGTCAGTGCAGCGACGCTTGGGCGGGGGTGTGGATGGCAAAATCCCCCCCCTTTTGGACGTTCGTTTTCCCTATGCCGTAAGCCACACGGAAAGGGATGAGTTTTTCTTCTTCTCTTGTTGCGTTGCAGTTGTTCCACGCCTCGCTTTGGCTTTGGGCACGCTGCACGCTGACGAAAGTCGATCAATCATCGAACGGGGATATTACGGTATCGAGACGCTGCTAGAGAGCGTTCGAAAGCGATACTCATCAAACCGCTTTGACCGGTGAAGGGTGGCAGCTGGAGTGAAAGCGAACGAGCAGAAAAAGTGACACTCAAAACATGATGCCCTGTAACCGGCATGATTTGAAATAAATGACTAGAGGGTTTTGCGTTCTCCCTTTCCCTACACGACCCCAGCTAGTGGGAGGGAATTGAATTTGAAACTTAAATTGGAAGCCGTAGTGAAATTGCTGCCCGGAATGACACTTTACACGTTGGCGAAACTTTACACGCACCAAGGAATCCGCACGTAATGTTTTACAGTAAAATGACATGCTTGCCGGAAAGCCGAGAGCAAAGTTTTCTCTGCGTTCACGCTGCGTTCTACTACCCGCGACCAAAGTATCATAATCTGTGCAATTTTATGGCAAAAGTACAATTAACAGAACCTCGGGCATCGCTGGGGTACATTTTCCCCCGCATCGCATTGCGAACCCATTGCGAGTGAGAAACAGTGGCAAGCGATCTTAACCTACCGGAAATTTCATTCCTCGAAGCCTTGGCACGCCTCGGATTTCTCAACCCCGTGACGAACTGGACGGCAACTGGGGACCGAGCGCTCGAGGCGCGATAAAAATGATCGTTTTATTGAACCTTCACACTTACCAGGGCGTGCTGCTAGTGCGCCGGAGACACTTTTAATATCCAACCTCGTGGGCCACGCTTGCGAACCGAGCCATTAAAACGATACCGCCAAAGAAAACAGTGTTGACGGTGTTGGAACAAGAAAAAGTTTCCCACCCCTCTGCAGTTTCCTTTGCCCTGCTCCACCCAACTTCTGTTTCTTTTTGTGCGCTCCGGGTGTGTGTGTGTGTGTGGGAGCGTTTTTCGGTCTAGTTTATTCGTTTCTGCATTTTTACTGTTCCACTTCCACTGCACTGCACTACAAAACGCAAGCGAAAGCAAAGCACAGCAAAACGGAACGAAACGAACGAACCAGCGCACACCAGCAACGTAAACAAGTTTATTTACCCTTGGCTCTTGCGCACCCGTGGTCGGGGCCTCCGTGTCTTGCTCCGTGCTTGAAACGAAATGTTTTTAATTATTAATTATCTGCAAACATTAAGCAAGCCGAAGTAATCCATCCAGGGCCGCTTTAAGGTTGTTCCCG
>KI919453.1:8058-28301 GCA_000473525.2 Anopheles melas | reverse complement strand
CTTTCCGGTGCGCTTTTCTTCTCGAGTGCGTCCCAGACTTGCGTGAAGGGGGGGGGGGGCAAATGGCGAAAAAGGCCATCATTATCCGCGCCGCGTTTGCCGTCGTCTCGTTCGCCTCATTATGACTCGCTGATGTACAACGTCGTTATCATCAAAAGTACAGCGATTTATCATCACTTCGCTCCTCTCATTTTCCCTAGAAAAAGCGAACACCGACTGAGCGTCATACGGAATCGTAACACGTTTCAGTTCCTCCCCCCCCCCCCGTCTCGCGTCGGTTCGGCTGTGCTGTTGCGATGATTTGTTTCCGAGTGCAACGGACGTGATTAGAGCAATTGCGAGCCGCGAGCCGTCAGCACGCGATGTCGCCACCACCACCATCATCATCATCATCATTATGCACCGGCGTGGGTGCACGAGCTTGCTGGAGTTGTTTGAATTTTATGCACTTGGGGCGAGTCCGTGCTACCCGGGACAGCCTCCATACCTTCCCGTCCGTGGACGCTGCGAGCTGATTAGTGAAGTTAGCAGCAGCATCAACGGCGGGAAGGTTGAAACTCATCAAGGCTGCTGACGAAATGTGTCGCTTACAAATGTGCAAAAGGGAAGTGGATTGTGTCGTAGCCCATAAGCCTTCGCTCAATCGATAGGCGTTAGCGATTCGAAGCACGGATGGGCCCGTTTCGGGACACATGGTTCCTTTCGCCCGTAAATGAGAAATTGGATTGGCATGACGAGATGGTTTAATTGAGCTGCTTTTTAAATTATTTTCAACTTTAATTGACCCATGTAAATTGGTAGAAAAGGCTCAAATGATATGTTATGGTCAAGTTTGAATAGTACGCAAAATAGTGGAACCCATTGGCAAGCCAGATGGGATGGTAGCGGGTATAGTAAACAAAATAATTACTACAAAACCTGAATTTAAATGTTCTGACTTTGCTGGACAATTGCATAAACAATGCGAATCAGTGTGATTCAAAGTGTAACTTGACCGTATGGCTACATGAGGTGAAATATACAGCGAAATAAACTATTTGACAGGTGCAATATCTGTCATATACAGCTAAAGCTAATATAACATCCGTTTCCGAAATTCACTTAAAAAGAATAATTTCTTAAGCAAAACATTCCCAAATTGGAAGAGATGATGAGTTGTTGACTAAAAAGTAACGAAAGACTTGACATTGAAGTTGTTTATTGGATTTAGTAGCTATTTTGTACGTGTTATTTGTTTAAATTGCACATCAGCTGGTTGCTGTCATATGTTATCTGACAGATATTTCGCCTGTCAAATAGTTCTTTTCGCTATTTAACCTCGTGTAGCCGCGCGGTGAGCTACATCTCTTCTGTATTGTACGTAATGTTCAACCAAGATAGAATTAAAAGGTAAAATTTCTGCTTTAAATGCTTTATTTATGCTATAAACATTAAGGCTCCCCTTAAAATATATGAATTAAATAATAGATATGGAAAAGAATCTTTCGGGGAAACCTTTACCAATTGTTGTTTCGTTGGAAACATTTCCGCCCTTATTGTGCATCCTCAAGCCGAGTCTAATCTCTTAACCTGGCCGTGCAAATCATCAACCAAACCAAACAACCGCTGTCAGGACTGTCACTTAGATCCACACAAACGCCATACACAACTGCCAGCCAGCTACGATCTGCACAACTAGGGAAATCTCTCCATTCGAAACAGACGCATAAATTACAACTCAACACACAAGATCAAAGGGCAAAGTCAACGTTGCACCTCTAACAATAAACAAACCTGACGTGGCCGACATCTAAGCTAAGCTCAGACTCAAGCCTAGCTTCACTGCTGCAATGGCAGCTACTGACTGCTGCTAACAGGTTGGGAAATGGGCCTCACATCGCTCACACCTACACACCTTGCCACACTGGGCCACCGTAGTGATGACGGGATGGGCAGTGGACATGAAATTGATTAATTCCATTACCACCGTCGTGGGGTCGAATGCGTGAACAAACCCGTTGACAGGTGGGACACATATTCCCGAATGTGTTGTGTTTTGGGGTTCAGCGTCAGAAAATCCTTTCTCGGCCGCTTTGCAGTCAGCCGAAGCTGATCCATTCGAACCCTTTTTTTTAAGGCGACGTAATAATACAAAAACACTCCGGGAGCAGAGTAGAGAATAAATCAGGAACATCATTCGTTTACGCTTCACGTCCACCTTATGCCACAGCATAGGCTTTCGATTAGTATACCTTTTGGGATGTGTTATTTAGCAATTAATCATTCTTCAGACTGCATTCATAAATTCACAGCACATTTTTGAATACAATATTTACACAAAAAATACATTCTTTAAAAAGACATTAATACAAATTGACTTCACGTTCAAAAATCCATTTAAAAAAGGCTCTTCATGCCGTTTGCACGCTTGATATTCGTAAAACAAAAATCATTTGTGCTAGCTTGCTGATGTTTTCATTTAGATAGTATCTTCCAAAGATCAAAGTCTACGTGATGACGAAGCTGCCCAGGCGTTTCAAGCTCGATCGTAAACTACCCCTTGACAGGTCGCACCTTCACCGAACAATGCGCTTTGTTTGGGGCACCGAGCGTGTAACCTTCTTCTGATGAGCCGTTCACTTGCATCCTCTCCACCACCCACCTAACCACCGCACACGCATCACAAAACAGCTTTCCAACTGTTGTTGTCGTGGCCCACTTTTGCCTGGTCCGTGAAAGTGTCAGACAAACAAAAAAAAAAAATAAATGGAAGAATGAGCAGACAAGAAAAAAGGGCAGTGCAGCAACACTTACGCATACCGCTCCATTACTTTTTGGTCCGTTTTTATGTTCCACCACCATCACCATCCGAATGACTAAACTACAAGTCCCGTAAACACACAAAGATACACACACACACACACCGTGACCTAGACTGTGACCTCATCCCACACTGTTGGGGCGAAACCGTCCTAATAAGGAGCTGTTTCGTACGTCTTAACCGCCCCGTGGGCTAACCCGATGCTACTACGCTGAGCTTGTCGCCCGTTCGAGCATCACGCTGCGTCCCAATGATGACGTGGATTGCAGCTGGCACGTCACCGAATTTGACACTGAGGCGCGTCCACACCGAGGCATCAACTAGCAGCACGCCCTGTCGTTGTATCCTTTTCTTTGTACGACCACAAACACAAACACACAGCAGCAGAGTCCTACACACTCAAAGGCAAAGGGCATACAGACACACACACACACATACCCACACATGCACTGTCACATTTACCGTACACGTGCAACTCCATACAGTGGTTCAAATCAGCACACTGAAAGTGTCAAAAAAAAACACACGAGATGTACACACGCCTGACAATGCCTACTGCTTTTGGTTCTGAAAATGGAGAACTGATGTGTTTTAACCTTTCCGTATGAATACGCACACACACTCACACAAACACGAACATACAGAGAGTCCTTTGGTGAAAACGTGCGATGAAGTGATGCTTCGTGTGATTGCTTCTTGTAGCATCATCATTTTGTTTGAAAAAGTCCATAACTTGCTGCTAAGCACGGTCGGAAACAATAAGCCAATTTCAGGATTTCTTCTAACATCGACCAAAATCCTATCGGTGGTGCATTTGCACATGTTTTTCTTTGGCTTATTCCACTGTCCTTTGAAGGTAAGGTTAGGTCTTCTACTTTTACAACAAAAAAAGCTATTTTATACCCTGGGAGCAGTGCTTCAGCCCACACGGTCGAGCTTGCCACATCCCGCACACGGGTGGAGCTTGCTGTGTAATATCGCCCTTTTTTGTTGGTTCGTGGCTGTACTTGCTCCTTGGTACAGCAGTGGAATTTTCCCAGCGGAAAATGTTAGGCGTTTTTCGGTCTCACAAACTTCCCAAAATCCGCACCATACTCACTCACTCTCCGCAACTGCCCCCATGGCCTAACCTACTCACTTTAACACACACACACACACACACACACACACACACACACACACACACACACACACACACACACACACACACACACACACACACAAACATGGCTCTCTTGCTTTCTCTTTCCCGCTCACTTTGCTGCTCTCGGTAAGCGCATCGCTTTTGAGCAACGGGCTCTCTGTTGTTGCTGTTCTGGGCACGGTGACAACGGAGGACGTTGATGATACTTTGATGATGCTGCTGATACAATGACAATGACGGTTTTGCCTTGCGACTCACGTGCAAAAGGGAGGAGAAGGAGGAAGCTGCTAAGAAGCTAAGCAGGGGTCCTGCCTGTCGTGCGTGACCTCTGGGCTTCGGCGAGCGGCGGATTACATGGTCCGCTAAGCTGTACGACACAAACTGCGGACAGTTGCTGTTGGGATTATCTTACCAAGGAATGTTCCACGGTGCTGCTACACGAGGATGCTGCTGCTGCTGCTTCTGCTTACGCGTGTCTGCTACCAGATGCTACGGTGCAAGCAAACGCTCTACTTGTGCATTGGTTGTTTGTGGTTACTACTAACTGCTACTGCTGCTGCTCCTGCTACTGCTGCTGCTGCTGGCACTGCTTACTTTACGCTATCAATCGCTGAACATCCCACTTGCGTCAAACCGGGAACGCCTGGCGTGTTCCTTGCACGGGCCAGAGGGGAAAAAACAGCTCGGTCGCTGGACCACGACAGATACCTTCCACGAGGACCGTGCTGCTGGAACCTGCGAGCAAGGGTCCGCTGTTTCGCTTGCTACGCGCCTGCACGGGTTTTCGGTTTTCGAGGGCGTTTTCCGTTACGGGCAGCCCGTCTACTCTTTCACCGCTGTCGAGTCGCGTGGCCACACGGAGCAACCCGAAACGACCGAGCAACGAGCACTACCGCCACCCAGTCAGGTTCACCAGGAGGGCCCTCTGTTTTGCTTTTCACTCGAATGCAGCCCAAAACCTGCGCCAGGACCGCGGCTGGACCAAAACGTCACACTACCGTTCCGCAACTAGCCAGCCAGCGTTTCGCGTTTTGTGTGTGAAGCCTGTTTTCGTGCGCTTTTTTTGTGTGTGTTAATCTCTTCTCACTCTCTGTTCTTCCCTTGGTTCCTGGCTTCGGTTTGCTGTTGTGTCGGTCGCGCCCCGGGCGCTCCTGTCCTGTCGTGCGGTGCAGCGTTGCAGAATGGTGTGCGTTTTTGGGTTAACAAAAATTATCTAATATTGACAACAAATCGCAATCGGTAACAAACGGTCGAGGCGATTTCATCAATCCGCGGGCTCAAAGGCAACTGGAGATGGCTGAGAAAAGATCAGTGGCTGCGCAACTGCGCAGGTCTGCAGCGGTTCGACGCGCAGCGAGCGACGGCACCCGTACGGGCCCCGAAACCACGCGCGGCCAGCCCCGATGTTGGATGCGTTCGGGCCCCGTATGCGTCCTCGCTCGCTCTCGCACCTTCGCGCGGTCTAGTGCCTAGGCCTGGGACGGGTTGATACGGCTTTCGCAAACCGTTCGGGATGCTGGCACCATCTCTCCATCTCTATCGCTGGGCTCACGGCAGCCTCTCGCGTGCTCTCGTGCGCTTGCACAAAAACACGGAGATGCGGCTAAGATGAGACGAGAGCGGGAGAACAAGCGAAAGAGAGCAAGTGAGCGACCGTGCTGTCCCGTTCCACGGTGGTGAATGGTGAAGCTTTCGCTAGGGAAAACTTTATCTCATAAGTTTTCACACATGTATACATACACGCATACACCAACACCAACCCTATGGTTTTGGCTATCGCGTTAAGCGAGTCCTTAACTGCTGTTTTTGCTGACGGGTTCGCCCTGTTCTTCACTGTTCAGCTCACAAATGACACACCTTCTCACGTGGCCCGACGGGCATGATGCGCTCGTCTCCTATTTTTCACTGTTTTTGTCCTCTCTCTCTCTCTCTCTCCGCTCACATACACACACAAAAAGGGAGTGCCCCAAGTGTCAGCTTACAGGGAGTTCGAGATCGGACATTCAGGAAGCTCCGAACCGTCCGCACGATTCACGCCACATCATCTCATCATCATCATCATCATCATCATCATCATCATGGTCCCGGTTGATCCGGTCGTACTCCGGGTTGCGGGAGTATAAATTCCTTTCTTTCATTCTTTATAATTTTTATAGTGTTTTTGCAGGCCGTACAACCGTAAAGGGCTCGCACGGACGTCAACACAGTAGTGACGGTTGCGCTCACTTGTGCTCATTTTCATACGGCTCACCTTTGTTGGCTCACTATGGGTCACTGCAATGGATGGTGGTGGGTGACTGTTGATGGAAGGGTGGTTGGAGGGGGGAAAGGGGGTGGGGGGAGATTTTTACTACCGTGGGAACAGTTGTTTTACGAAAAGGCAGCCAGCGAAAACAGCTACCCGTTTTGCTGAGGTCGCGCGTTAAGGGGTATAAGCAACGGCAAACGGTCCTACTGACGTTTGTGCTTTCGAATGCAACACTGCAATAATAACCACAAAGGGCGGGCACTCCGGGAAACATTCGGCAGCTGGGGCGTCAGACAATATGCCAGACGGGTCGAATTGGCGCTGGGCGAGACGTGCCAGTTGGGGGTTTTGTTGGTGATTTCTTACAGGATTTGCGATAAAAAAGATAGTTTTTCGGTTTTTATAAAAGTGAATCAAAATCAATTATTTGAGGTAGTGGGGTAGAGGTCAATATATGTCTTATGTTTATAGATTTTTCATGTTTGAAAGTTTGTAAAGATGTTTGTTTAATAAATACTACATAATAGATAAATGAGAGTTCCCAGTATTCGGGGGATATGGTGATATAGCCAAAGAAGATAAGTTATAAATCAGTTTTACAAAATTATCTAATGTTTTAAATACCAACGGTTTGCTTCAATATCTTCAACCCTCCCATTAACAATCTGTTTCTCCGTTTCTTTTAGTTCAAACAATGTTGTTGTTCAAAATAATTACTCACAATCGAGAAGATGCTGACAGAAGAAAACCGAAATCATTCAATACCTACGTCACATCACATGGCAGGTTGCGTACGAGGAAAAAAAAAACAAAATCAGCTCCTGAATAAGACCATAGAGCGTTCTAGCTAACTATTGCAGCAACAGAAGAATTAAAAAAAACCCGAATACTTTGGGCGTGAGGTGACGATGATCGTGACAACACACGCGAAAACTGTTGGGCTGAGCGCCCGCACCAGCATCGTGAAGCACGAAAGACACGCGAAGATGGTGGCACTGATTCCGGTGAGCACAGGAAACAGCACAGAGAGAACAGAACTCTCCGTGGACGGATTTCTTCGCTCACCAGCCAAGGGGCGAGGACGGTCATATTCAAAGACTCCACAGATGGGCGCACATGGGTTAAAACTTCTCTTTCGGAACCGAGAAAGGGCCGCTGTCTGCCGCACTCTTGTGTAGTATAAACAGCGAGAGAAGAAAACCGAAATAAAGGGAGAGAGAGAGAGGGAGTGAGCGAGCGATTATGTACGATAAGATATGTGGGAAGAAAAGCAGAGTAAGCGGGCATGAGAAGATGGAAAACAGACAGGGTACGTTATCACATGGCACTAGACAAACGGTTACTGCAATGTTGGGGTAAGCTAGGTAGGACACTTTATCCCAAGCAATACACACACAAGAAAGGAAAAAAAAACCTAAAAAAGCACTCAACCACATCCAGCTTCTCGTTGTTTGGTGTTGTACACAAAAACGAAAGTTTGGCAGAACAGTCATCGCAGAACGGTAAGCGGCAATCGGCAAACAAACGATGGTACGCATGCTGGGAGGCTCGGTGGGGGAAAAAAGGAAGATTTCGTTCGTTGATTTGGGCCTTGCTTGCCTATTGGTAGGATCGGAATACACACACACACACACACACACACACACACACACACACACACACACACACAGAGTATAATCGCACACCGTGTGACAGTGAGCAGCATGAGCCAGTCGCAATGAACGTCAGTGTAGGCAGCCGGACTTTTCGCAGCCGTTTGTTTTTCGGCTGACAGTGAGTTCAGGGTGTTCCCAGGGGTCGCATAAGTAAATGGGCGACAAACTGCACCAGTCGATGGCAGACATGAGAGCGATCGGGATAAGGCAACCGGGTACAGAGGGAAGCAAAGAGGTCGTCCCAGTTTTTTGACACGATTTTCGAATCGGAAGGGTAAAGGCGTTTTGCATACAAAGCGGTCGTGGAAAGTGTGGAAGCTGTCCGGTATTCGCTGTCGAAGCTGTTTACGCCCTGTACGCAGATGGTGGTAATGATGGTAGGTAGTACGGCAGAATGGGCAGGAGGAGGAATCGCATAAATGACCTCACAGATTGAAGCTATCTTCGCATGTGGAGGAAGACGTGAAACTTGATCTCAACGTACTCAGCGCTTGGTTAGCGGCGTGGGGGGAGAGTTAAAGCCATTTTACTGTGACGGGGCAAACAGTCGCAATCGGTAATGTGGGTATGTGTATGCGTGTGAACCGAAATCAATCGTAAGTATTCGTGCACCCTGTTTGGGTGGAGTTTTGCATTTTCACGCAAAATCATGAAAAATTTGCCATACGCAGTAAGAAAGAGTGTAAAAAGCCTTGAACTCCTCTCTGTTCCATCTTCGTACATTGCTTTTTTCGATTATTGATATCTACTGCTTCGTTCACTGCCCTCCATCAACCAGTTCAATCGCTCGATTCCAGGGTGGACACTCATCAGCGCTGAATGTGTCGATATATTGATTTGCTTTCCTTTCCTCTAAATTAATCTTCAGTCTGATCTGTTATCGATAGCACAACACAGCTCGGTCAAGAGAACACATCCGGCATTCAAGCATCCAGTTCCGTCTTTGTGACGCTTGCCACCCATTGCCAGGGGCTTGTTATGTCGGCGGGTAGTGTCCGATTTCCGCTAGCTCCTTTTGCCCCACTTGTCTTGCGCAAATCAGAACTTTTGTTTACCCATAGACACACACACAAGCACACAAAGCGCTAACATGCTTGCAATAAATCATACCGTTAGCTAACTAGCCTGCTTCCGTTGCTCAATCCGTCCGGGTATGGTGACCGGGTGTCGAGCGATCTTGATAACGGCTACGGGAGAAAGCACCGATCGGCACCGGATCGTGCTAGTTCCGGCTCGAGTATTGTGTTGAGGTTCCACTTCATAAGGCAAGTAGAAAACACCCGCAAACACACGACGATTTTAAACACTGCGCTAAAGGGAAGCCCCAGGTTTGCGAAATTGGTTGCTCACAATCCAATTACAATCACGATCGGTTTCCAAAGAAATCTGGCTTTGCACATTAAAACAACACTGTGCCATCTTAACGAGAAAAACGTGTGTGTGTGTGTGTGCCACCTTCTGGTGCGCTTTCTGGGTTCACGCTCATCCGGATTTACTGCCACACTCTCGGGACACTGGCAAAGCTTAGGTGATGTGCTTGATTTAATCGCAATCCACTTGCTTCAAGTGGCAACTGCCTCTTCCACCGACTCGAACTATACACAGCCACATCCAACAGACGGGGAGAGTCCCAGCAGCAGCAGCCGCAGCAGCAGAAACACCATCGACAGCGGATGTGTATTTATTGCTAATTAAAACTCTTCGATCCCTTGATTAGGTCGCCATTGTGCAGTGCTCCTTCGGTCGCTTGTGTCGAAGCAACATGGCTATACCACGTTCCAGCAAAGCAAACGCTTACCATTGCCTTTGGGCGTAGAAAAGGGCACTAACGCAACGTCACAACGGTGCGATTGAGCCCGTTGAGCTGTGAGGGAGAGAGAGAGAGAGAGAGAGCGACAGGATATGTATGTGTATGTGTGTTGGAAAATTATAAAACACAAAATTAGCCATGTTTGGTTAATCTTTCTGCCTGATTACCCAAACCGAGCTGGTGCGTGGGCTAATGGGAGTGAATAAAATCGGAGCCACCACCGGTGCCTACATCAACAAGTACCGGGCGTCTCCATCGTACCCGGGCGTAATTGATGTGGCAGGCCGGCTCACCAGCACGACGGCTGGCAAATGGGTGCGGCGTATTAGGTGATGCTGAATGATTTTGAATGATGGTTGGCTATGTAGTAGAAGCTGCACGTTCTACTGCTCGTGCTTGGTTTTCGTGGGGAAACCAAACGAGGCAAACGATTTAAAATCTGTTTTTAATTGTTGGATAATACACGGGGAGGCACAATATTCAATGTAAGTGTATATAATGATACTTTCTTCTCAGATTCAGCTTTCACGGACTTATAAGCATGTACTAAATCGATGGTAATAAAGTTTCTTTGGACATTTATGTTGGAAGAAACACCTGTTGCTGATAGGAAAAAAAGATAAACAAATAAACTGGTATATTACTACCTTCCCTTTGGTGTTGCAAAATATAATCATTTTTTTATCGTTTACCAATTACATCAAAGGGCTTAATAAGAGTTTTTAATTAGTTTTTGCTAGGTTAGGGACAAATTATTTTTCTGCTTTGTAACAAACCAGCAAGGGTACAAGGGTAGAGAGAGGGAGAGAAAAAGAGAGAGCGAGAGAGAGAGAGAGAGAGAGAGAGAGCGAGAGAGAGAGAGAGAGAGAGAGAGAGCGAATAAAAAAATCAATTGATGCATATTTAAGTTTTGCTGTATAATATGTATAATAGGGAAAAATTTGATGGAAAGCTGTAATGTATAGAAGCACATTTTTCCTAGACATAAGCGTTTTTTTTTAAATCTGCTCGGTGTTGTGAGTTGGTATCCAACTGTACCACAAAAATACTACATGTTCTTCTATTTGGCGTAACGTGCCACAGGATTTCGAGACTTAATTCATTACCACGCAACCGGATAGTAAACCCTTGCTACGGGAGGAAGGTCCATTCTTGGCTAGAACCGATGACGGACATGTTATTGAGTCGCTCGGGTTGTCGGCTGTATCACGGCACCGTCCTATCCTGTTTCTAAAAAATACTACATATTTCTTCAACAAATGTACACACCTGCAACGATCGCTGTGTTCAAAACAAATCGCTGCACGCCTCGGCATAATGGTGAGATTTACATGGTGCCAACATGTTTCCCTTCCCTTACACATGCACATACTATTGCTAGTGACCCATTTGTGAGCCTACTGCTCCATATTTCACACCCGTTTGACACGCACGCGTTCCGGGTGCGTACATCTCACCGAAGAACGCTAACGGCCGTTCGACAAACGAACGATGACGACAACCAACCAACCAACCAACCAACCGACCAGAGCAGAGCAAACGACCGACCGTTGAAGGTTTTTCGATGATGCCAGCTGGACGAAACGGGCAGCGCCCGAAATGCGATAAATTATCTTCTTAGCACTAATTTATGGCTAATATTGACTTGCGGGTTGAAATCTTCCATCGCTTTCGGGACGGTACCCGCTGTGCGAATAGTTTTCTCTGGTTCGGTCAGTGGGACGTTCCATTCGTCGATTCGTTCCATTTCGTCTAGTCTCGTCTAGCGCTGCACAGTAATGTTGGCCACCATTTGCGATTGCACGTACGTACGTGCAGGGTGAAGCGGCTCGCAAGGAAAACGACACTGGCCATAACCGTTTACTGAGAACACATCACGCGTTTGCTGATGCTGAATGGCACCTTACCGGAACGGAGCGACCGGGTAGGGTAAGTGCCCTATCCAGAAACTCACCAGTAAGCTGGCCCGTGCGATAAAAGATCTGCGGGAATGAGTTCCACGGACTACTTGCTGGCGGAATGTGTTGAATGTGTTCGTAAAATTTACCGTAAAGAATATTATTGCTAGTTGAGTAGCTGCAAACACGGACGAACGAAAGGCCCCCTCCTTTGAGCAAATACATCCTACTCACTACCCTCTCTTCCCATCTCCCCGAAGCGAACGGAATTCATGAACTGTGTACCGTGATTTATGGCGAGACATCCAGCAAAAACAAAAGCAAAAAAAAAAATCAAGCCGAAACCATTCCGGAACTGTAGCCCGGGACTATAGCTCCCAAACGATGCAACGAATCATGAACAATTATGTTTTCCTTCGCCCGATCCTGGTTGAAATGGAACCTAGAAGATGGAGCAGCGCTGGCGGATAAGCTTCATCGCAGCTTCAGCACCGTCCATCTGCTTGACTGCTTCCTCTCTCGGCTTATGGATGGGTCCCGTGGGACTTGCTCGGCCAGGGTGGAAACTTTCGAGTTGGAATTGGATTGGGATGACTTTTAACTTTCCGTACAGTTGGAGCAGCGGGATTTTATAGCCGTATAGCCGCGAGCATCCGGCAAAGGGCTAGCTGGCGTTTGCGTTTTTATTTCTCCATTATTTCGCACCCGTCAATGATAAACAAGCTTCACAGGGGCCGAGTTTCGAGTGCAGTAGTTGTTCTGTTCGATTTGCCTTGGCTGTCGGTGGAGATGCTAATTTGATGCCAGCGAAACCATGCCAATGTCCAAAAAATCAATCGAGCGGGGTGAGAATAGACTGATCTTTGTTTTCTTTCTACCATCGCCTTTAAAGAGGTGGTTTGTAAAAAGACTATTAAACATGGAAACCAATACCCAATTTATTGTCATACATGTTTGTTAATTCATTTATCAACGCTTTGTTTAGAGGCATTTGTTTAGATTACACATGAGTTGATCATCGTGAAACGTGATCTTTCACGTGTTTGATCAGCGCATAATTTCAATTCGTTACGGTCACACCGAGCCGTGCGTGAAGGTATAAAAAAAATCATTTAAAAATATAATTTCCTTCATCTATAAAACATACTTTAAAGGTCATTAGTTAACCCAACCCTCAGCAACGTTCAGCAATACACTCCAATAAATCAATCCATCCATCCAGCTCTTCTTTCTTACTCAAAGCAGTGCCATTTATTTCGGACAATATCCTACCACAAAACTGCCTACAATGATGCCCTTTCCATTAGTAAATTAGCAAGTGGCATGGAAAAAGAGCGTAGAAGAAAAAAAAGCACACACACACATTAGTTTTCAACCCCCCCGGTGAGATGCGAACCTGAGCAGCATTAAGCAAAAGGATTCAGTTCCCCATTGTGTACGTATTACGCTCCCCACGGACGCAGACAGTACGCTCACCGTGCATACAATCTGCACGGCGCGTGCTGGGCTCACCAACAGCATTCACTCACGCTTTCGTGTGACGAATCGGTTCCCTCCGATGGGGAAGCCCACCGGGTTTGGAGGCGTGAAGGGGGAGGGGGGGGGCACTATAACGCTCCAGCATTGGATGCTCTTGCCGTTCCAGCGCATTTCGCCGATGGAATTGTTAAGAAATTCCGCTGAACTATGTATGGAACCCTCATCAAACGGGACACAATATTTCATCGTAGCTGAATTTTTTATCATAATTGATTTCTGCCATGGAAAGCGTTGGCTCCACTTTTCTTTTTTGTACTTTTTTTATGTCTCTTTCCTTTCGCTTCCAACCGTTCAGCGTGGTTGGCGGCTTCCACTTCACACCGTAGCCGTGGACGGGTGTGTGCGGCCAGACGAACCCACTAGACCACTGTCGCTTGCCGTAATGTATTGCCTTTTTTTTTCGTGTGTGTATGTGTCAGCTTCCGAAACCGTAACGAAGCGATTCCGGGTAAGCTGGTATGTTACGGGGGAACTCCCTTTGGGGGTTTGGTGGAAAGTTTAAGAAATCCGAGAAGTCATCTATTGTGGTAAGTTTTCGTGCTATGTTACCTTTCCCGAACTATGCTGTGCTAGGGGGGTATAGTTATTTTTTCTTCAGATTTTTCTTCGAAATTTATACTTTCCTAACCATCGTGATAATTTTTCAAAACTGTTCTGCTTTTAGCTTTCATAAGTTTGATAAATGAACCTCGAAAGAAGGGAGTTTTAACAACCTTTACCCTCGCTTCCAGAGCTCGTTCCAGGAAAACGCTTAAAAATAATCTGAAATGAACCGACTCGACACAACTTTTCCATCTCAATCTGTTCAATCAAAAGTGATTTAAACTCGATCTACATCACCCTAACCGTACGGCAACTGTGGGCGAGGTGAATAGTTTTGAAGCAAGCTTCCGGGGTCGGGAAGGGGAAGGGGTCCCCTTTTTACCGGGCACCTGATTGGAGACACAATTCTCGTGGGGAGACGATCCCTTCGAACGGTACCGAAAAAAAACATGACCGGATGTATCGAACACGAATTGTTAGGCGCTTGCTGGTGCACACCATTACTAGCAAGCGTCCGCCTGTCACAACACGGCGTAAATCTTGACAAACAAAGGGGCTAAGAGGAAGTTAAGCTAAGGCAAGGGCACACGAAACAACACGAACGGCCATTGAGGGAAGTTGTTATAAATGATACAGATGGCTAATAAATTTAACGAAGCCAGATAAATCGCTCAAATCTAACCACCCCCGGGTCCGGGTCCACCGTCGATCGTTATGCTGCGCCGTAATCCGACCCACCTTCCGACCAAGCCTAAGGTTAGTGGAAAGGTGCGTTCTTCACAGCACCGGCAGCAGCAGCAGCATGCGGCAGTTATCCCTTTTTGTTCTACCCATCTTAAACAACTCTCCAATGTGTGTGTGTGTGTGTGTGTGTTTGTGTCTTTGTGTGTTGGAAAACATTTTTCCAACAGCGTTTATTTTTCACTCGTTTTTCTTCTTCAAATCCAACCTGCCACACATCTCCACATCTCGTCCCCACTGCCGGCGTAGGGGTGGCGCGTGAAGCATGCAGGTACTCAGTGCGGGTGACACTCGAGCCGGAAAATGTGCCACCCGAGAGCCGGTGGTGAATTGACTTGAACGGCAAATGGATGAATGGGTGGCAGTCGCTGGGATTTCGCACGCCGCGTACCGCCACGGAGGCCAACAAGCTGACGCACGTTCGTTCAATGGAGCGGGGGTGGCGGACGAATGCTTACTGCCGAGGGGGCGGGTAGTCGAAGGGCACAAAATGGATTGAAGATAATAACGATCGCACTGAATCAAAAGCGTGCTTGAGATAAAAGTCCAACCACTGCTTCCCGGGACGGTGGTTTGTTGTGGGGGGGGGGGGGGGGGTGAGCACGCGTGAAAGTAGGAAACGAGTGCCAAGCAACGGAAAGCGAAGAATATACGTTAAATAAATCATACACTCATGTTCGACAAGCGATGATCTAGCCTATATTGGAAGACATTTCACTTGTCAGCGAGAACTTTTGTGCAGCGCCGAACCGAGGGCAAGTGCGTACGGATAATTGACAGTCGGGATAACGTTGGCGGGCTTTACATGAAACGCGAGCGAGCTTTGGCAGTGTGTGCACGTGTTTTTTTTTCATTTTGTGTTACAAAGGGCTGTTGTAAATGAATGTTTTAAGCCGTAAACATGAAACATAAATGCACATTAGCTTATTGAATTAATGGTAAACTTAACCTATTCCGAGTTTTATGGCAACATTTCAACCAATTTTAAAGCTAATACCTTTGATATCATTTGATAGTGTATATTTCTGAGCATCAAAAGAGGTTTTCAACATTGAAGATTATCATACTTTGCTTGTTACATTTTAGCCTTAAGATAAAAACAAATTTAAGTAAAACAATTCTTGGCTAAATCTTTGTTCATGTGGCCCCATACTTGAGGTTCACAATAGACTGTTGTTCATGAGCAACCACTGATAAATTCAGGTTATTTATTTATTTATTTATTTCTTGATAAAGTATCTCGCCTCCATGGCCTACATCGTCTTCTTCTTCTTTTGGCACAACAACCGTTGTGGTCTGCCTGTACCACATGTGGGGTTGGCTTTCAATGACTTTTGAACTACTACCCACAACAGGATAGTCAGTCCTACGTATGGCGGTGCGGTCTATTTGAGGTTTGAACCCATGACGAGTGTAGCGGGCAGAAATTGTTTCGAGCACAGGAACTTTTAAGTCGAAGAAAAGTGAACACGGAAAGTTAGGCGAAGTATGGCTCCGATCGAACCCGCGCTCGCTCTTTTATTCTTTGCTAACTATTTGTGGCACAGTCGAGCGGGGTGTGGCAGGTTTTGGTTCTGGTTGCGCCATGAGGTGTACATCGTCGTCAGCAAATTTGGTTGGTGGAGGTTCGAAGCACGGGCGGATCGTTCGGCGGGGAAGGCATCGAGTGACCGATCGTTCCGCTGACGGTGCCGTTCTGCCAGTTCAACTACCAATGACCAGTCGGGTTGACTTCAGGTGTGCGTTGAACCCCACGCTATGAGGTAACTATGCTGACCGTGTATAGTTGGCTGCGTTTTCCAGGTTCGTCTTTGGACAGCGCGCGAAGCACGTGTCATCGGCGGTATTCTGTCATTGGAAGCGACAAGAAAAAGGTGTCGCTTCACGGGCATGTTGTTGAGTCGTGCGAGTTGACGACGGTACCATGAGACCGTCACTTAAATGCTAAGGAACCTATAACTAAACGTTCCTATGATCTAGCGCTATATGTTCTTTAAAGTGTCGCAAACATTTGGTATAATTTAAGGACACGTCAATTACTCTCGAGTAGTCATTAAAAGTTTTGTGCATCAAAAGCAAAGGAGCTTTCGAGCACAATTCAAGCGAGAACGATGGTCAATGTATAAAAATTGTCTGTTTCTTCAATTTCTAATTGGGACGTACAAATCGACAAGACACAACACTTGAGATGCATCTAGGTGACCAGTCAGTACTTTAAAAGCAACATGCACATGCACTGTATACGAATAATGAAAATAATCTATCTTTCAAGCATCGTGCCGCATTGACGCTCTACAAATTGTGTTGGTCACGAACATGAATCGTCGTCATTTAAAACTACTTTAGTCAATCAAGTGAACTTAAGCGTTTTGTCATACTCCGAAATAATGCTCATAGATAATCCCTATCGGCGGATTGTAATGATACATCGCTAATAAAACATGATACCTTTGCAACTCGTAATGCCTCATTGAAACCACCAAAACCGTTTAAAACCTGCTCCATTTTTACCAAAACCTACTTATCCTTGGCAACAAAAAAACCCCCCAACCGACCGTCATGCACAAAACAAATTAGCGCAAAAGCCCACCGGTAAGCAGCTTTGCTACCATATGCTTCCGGGCTCCCGGCCCTGACCACCACCACTCACCCGCGTTATCTCGTTTGTTCTTACGAGCTGGACCGTGCTGGGTGGGCATTGGGCACACGAAAAGTGGAATTCACCTTCCTCCCGTCCCCATAAGCACAGCATGCGCGATGAATTATTCATACCGCTCCTGACCGTGGCGAAATTGTCCACGCGGAGAAGCACCAAAACGCTCTCGCTTACGCGCGTCCCCGGGATTGGTTCACGCGGACAGCAGCAGTAGCAGCAGCAGCAGCACCACCACCACCAACCGATGCGGCTTGTAAGTAACCCCGGGAGCTCAAATGCATTCGAAATCCAATTAACGGGGCCGTTTTTCGTTGTAAATAATGCCGCACTGACGGGCCAAACCAATAAACATGCTACGAGCTCGCGTCTTTTTTTCTTCTTTCCTTTGCTCTTTGTCCACCGTGTCCACCCTCCTCCTTCGCTGGACAGCAGCAGCAGCATCGTTACATTATTCATTGGTGAGCTTGTTGGCTGTGTATCTTTCTTTGGCTATTTTCAAATAAAAAGCAAAAGAAAGAAAAAAATCACGGGAATAAAATGGAAATAAAAGTCAACAACGATTGGTTGGTGGAAGACGTCGCCCGTTGCACCGCCCGTTGCCCTCTGCGTCCCATTGGATTGCAATTGATTCCCGTCGATTAATTCGACCGATTCGCTTTTCCGGCTGGTAACTGTTCCGCTTCCGCTGTGCACATTCGAATTGGGTGGGTGAGCCGCGACACCATTCTAAAAAGCCGCCCTAAATGGAGCAAATTCTGTGCAAATGGTATCATTTTTTTTTTGCTACGGGGTTTAGTGGAATCGTGGGAAGGCATATCGATTTTCATTTGCACTCGATTGCCCTTCTAGTGCCTGATTACAGCATTCCGCGGTCAGTCACTTTCTGTTGACAGCGGTCGGTCGGTCGGTTGGTCGCTGTTTTTTTTTTTTGCTGAAGCGTTCTGCTGAATCCGCCCGGAACGAATTCCCGGAACTGGTCGGGCCAAGGAGCGATCGGTTGGGTCATTTAATTAGGACGAAACGTTAGAGAATTGCCCTTTCGTTTGCCATTTTCCACGAATTTGCTAGCACTCCCGCCGGTGGCTGATGCGGACCGGCGAGCAGCGGGTACGTATTTTTTTTTCTCCATCCTGTCCGCAGGTTTCGCACAATATATTTTCAAGGTGCTTCTGGCGCTTTTGCATAACTGTCACCATTGCGTGCGCTTCGGCAGAGTTCGCAAGAAAAACAGGCCCCCACTTTTCGGCAGAAGGAAATGAAAGAGTAACGAAAATGAAATTATCACTTCAAAGTGAACATTTCCTCGACTCTTCCCGAGCTGCCCGAGGCTGCGGTCTGGGAGAGTGCGCCCGTCCCGGGGTACGGTACAATCGGTTGCAAAGGTACAGCAGGCACAGCAGTAGGCCGTGCCGCTAGGAAACGGCTTTCCCGAAATCTTAGCAACGCATACAGCAGCAACGGGTAAAACCGGGAGCCTCGGGATTGTTTGTGGTTTGAGCAAACGATTTAAAACTCATTCCACCGCCGTCGTGGCCGACGCAGTCGTTCTCCATTTCTCGCCCGATTGCTGCAAGCACTCCAACACTGGGCGAACCCAGCCGGGCGCGTTTCACTTGATCGTCACCCTAGCGTGCTGCGTGTCGTACCGTGAGCCCGCTCGCAGACGTTTTATTGAAATTGTCTTCCACAAGGACGAACGATACAGCGGGGAATGGGTACAGCATTTGCATTGGCAATGTTCGGTCTCTTTGCTGCTACGCTGGAGGGAGAGGGGAGGCGGGGCGGGTGTGATGACGCCCGGCAGCCATGTTCACGGCGAGCCACGAACGGGGGGGGCGCTGAGGATCGTATCGAAGATGAGAACATTAAACGGAGCGATAAAAGATGTGATCCCTTTTGTTTCCTCCCTCACTCTGGCAGTGCTCTCTGCCTATGTGGCCCTTACCACGGTTTCATATATTGCCACATTCCGGCGCTCAATCGTAAAGAAAATGTAGCACAAGAATCTAATATGTCGGTACAATTGTCAAATGCCGGTACCGTTACCGGGAGCTATATTCTAGATAAACTTTGCCACACGTAGAAAGTGGCGCACAGAGGAAAGCCTTTTTTTGCAAGATTTTGCTAAAAAAAAAAACATTGTATGGTTTTACGGTTGAATGGATGAATGCAGACGATATTATATCCTTTGAAAGATTGATAGCAAGGATAGTGGAGATACTTGAGTGGTTGAACAATCTTCTACAATATGAACAATCTTATGTATCGGAAAATACAGCAGCATTCGTTGAGGACCGGTTAGAGGACCGTTTTAAGCCCAGTATCAGTTCCAGAATAGGTTTTGTTTCAGTGCAAGTTAGAGGACCGCTTAAGGCTTAGTTCCGTAACGAGTACGGGTTGAAGAACAATGCCAGGTTCGGTATGGGTTCCAGAGCAGTTCCAGATCCGGAATGAGTTAAGTATCAGTTCCAAGAACCGATGATAGCTCGAGATCAGTTCGAGGAACGATATGGGCGCAGTATTTAGATTTTAGACCGATATTTGTTTGGGATCAATGCCAAGAACAGCGTAAATTGTGGGACCTACGCTTGAATGGGTTCCGGAAAATGGTTACAATTAGTTTCGATTGATGTGTCCGATGGACTTAGGAGATGTCTGACGATTAAGTTGTCTTTAAAAACGGATAAGGGATTTTTTAACGAAATTATACTAAAGAACCCTTTAACCGGATCAATTACGCTAGTTAGGTTTTATATTGCTAGAAATAACTCTTTTGCTTTAGTTTTAGAGTAATAAAAGTTGATAATTTAATCGAACATTTAAATGAGTATTAAACGCATAGGTAAAGTAAGTCAATACCGCACAAAAACGACGCTCTTGCCGAAGACTCCCATCGAACCGATGTACAATATATACAACCCACCTCCTGTCGTACGATTAACCGTTCTGCATGCTCTGATTCATTTTAATAATATCAAACTACTTCCAGGGGAGAGGACGGTAATGTTCTTTGCACTTCTACGATAACTGGATTACTGACGCGATCATGTCGCCGTTTCCGGGTAACTTGCCACACACACACACACACACACACACACACATACACACACTCTCACCTTGCTTTGTATTATTCTTTCCTGTGTCGCGTTTGCGGCAAACATTTCCTTCCCCTCAGTGTGCTCTTCAACCGAAACGCGCTACTCGTGCGT
>KI919452.1:53408-63836 GCA_000473525.2 Anopheles melas | reverse complement strand
TGTGGGCCGGTCTGGTGGTACAGTCGTCAACTCGAACGACTTAACAACATGTCCGTCATGGATTCAAGCCCCGAATAGACCGTGCCCCCATACGTAGGACTGACTATCCTGCTATGGTAACAATAAGTCAAAGAAAGCCAAGCTCGCATCGCTAGTGGGTACAGGCAGGCCTTGACCGACAACGGTTGTGTTGTGTCAAAGAAGAAGAAGTTGTTGTACTTAGTGCTCTATTGCCCACTCGTTAAATGTTAAAGTTTGAGAAAAATAAAATCAAAGTTGGTAGATTGTAGAAAATAATCAAAACTTCAACATGAAAACATCGATCGAAACCATTTATTTTGACCTTATTGCAATTAAATTACCTTAGGCATAGAAAATAAAATTTATCAAACCGCTCACAATCCCAAGTACCTAGGGAATATTGATTTTACTTTTGTACGTTGCTGTTCATTCTAAATAGGTGATGCCAAGAGTCACTCTGATAGGGTTGTTTTTATTGAAAAAATGAACATTGCAATCGATGGTTGACCATCGGGATAAGAAGACCTTTCGTCCTGTGTGAAAATATAGTCCCAGCTCCAAACACGAACAGAAACGATGACGAAGGGCTAAATAAATGGAAATATTGCACGTGTGTTTGTTGCGGTGAAACCCGGAGGCACATGTTAGGAATCGTAATTGAGATTTGATTTATGATGATGCGCTAAGTTGAAGGGCAGGCACAGACACGGGACCGCAGCACAGAGTGGCACACAATACTAAACTCGCGTTCAGAAGAGAATCAGAGTTCAGAGAAGCCCGAATGTCACACCCGCTGCTTGTGGATCGCGCTGTTGTGCTGTTAGCTAGCAGGCTGTACGGCCGAAACAAAGGAGCATAAATCGATTATGATTCTGGTGCTATCCGGTAGGATTTTTCGAGGCCACCCCAAACCCCACTTTTACGACCCGCCGGGTGCTTGCTCGGAGCACTCGGAAGCGGCAGAAACGGTGGATCGTTTGCTGTAACTATGAGTTACACAAATGTGCGACAGGCAGCTGTTGTAGTGGAGCAGAGTAATAGTTATCACTTTAAACAACTTTAAAGGAAATGCAACGTGCGGATCAACTTAGAAACTAGAACTGCCGTAAATTCGGCCATACGCGACTCGAAATTAGGCTACAAAACTATGGGGAAAAATAGGAAAAAGTCAATCCTCGGGAACAAAACTATCAAAGATGCATTCCAAAAGTTGCCGGCACCGCATTCGGTACTTAATACGTATCTATTGGGGACATATGCTGCGGATTAACTTTTTCTCATCATCCCTACCTTACGATGGTAGTAAGACGCGACACCATCAACCAAGTCGGAAGCCAAACGCTTCTGGAAATAAAACCATTTCTTATCTATAAAGTTTGGAATGGAAACAAAAAAAACCACACAACCACGACATCGCAAAAAGGCAGCTTTTTCATAATGGTGGCAAAGAAGATCAGGGTTACGAAAAGGAGCGGAATCTTGGTGCTTTTTTCACCCGTCTGAAGCTAGCCTGCAATCGAAACGACGGATGTGCGAAGCAAACTTTTTTAATCTGCTCTACCTTTGCCGACTGTCCGTTTAACGGCAGTCTGCATTTACCATCTTGTTGGAGCATTTGTTGGAGCGGCGTGAAAAAGGATACTCATTGGGTTGAAATCAAAACCCACCAACAAAAAGAAGAAGAAGAAACAGATTCGGCGATCCGTAGCTGTTAAGAACAGACTTTATGAAGAAAGTTTGTTTTAACAACGAAGCAATGGAAACGCCTCAGTTCCTGGTACAGATCGAAAAGTGGACCATTTACAAGAACAATAATAATAACCCAAAAAACGTACATAAAAGATCAACACGGGAAGGTGCTTAGGCTGTACTGAGAAAGTATAAATATAACGGTTCATCATCAAATCGTCTAAACGATTATTTTCATTCATTACTTTCCAACTCCATTAATAGTTCTAGTTACCGCAGGCGTTTATGTTTGCGGAGTGCTGTTATAATCTTATTTTATATGAAATAGAAAAATAAAACGTAGCATTCTGGAAGCCTTATCCTGCACTGTTATCCAATCCTATCAGTTTCAATTCTGGTTTGTACTGCTTTATCATTTGCTCCTATTAATCTGCAACTGAACTAGCGATTTTAATTGCTTCTTCCTGGCCGGTGGTAAAGTATTGATCAAGGCGCACACAGCTGCCCAAAGCGGAATACAGCAAACGCGTGCCGGCTATGTGGTGCAGTTCAGGAGCGCGAGCAGCAAATAGTAGTTGTTAGAGTGGACTAGTGTCGGTTGCAATCGGTCACCTCTAAATAGAGCAGATAGCCCTACATATAAACTCTATCTCAATCTTCTCTCTCTCTATCTTCTTCCCTCTCTTTCTCTCTCTCTCTCTCTCTCTCTCTCTCTCTCTCTCTCTCTCTCTCACACACACACATACACAAATTAGACTGTGCTAGGAGACAGTGTCGATGGCGAATCTATTATTAAACAAGAACTCTTCGGTTAGCCAGTAATGGGTCTTCCGGTATTTGGCTAGCGAGACATTCAGAACAGTGTAGGATGCCTGGCCCTTGCAAGATGAAGCCGACTTCCTGGAATACACTTCGCCAGACACCAACGGCACCCATCGCAGGTAGCTACGTGTTGTTTTTATTACTACTTTTCAACAAAAACTGCGTACTGAAGTGAAAGTAATTGAATTTTCAATTCAGTTTCGCTGTCCAAGACTTGCCTGTCACAAAGCTTGGCCTCTAGCTGGGGACCGTTCATTTCATCATGGGGCTGAATAAAAAAAAACAGATGTGAAATATGCTCGCTTTGTTATAGACACTCGCGCTGCTTCCGCGCTTGTTAGAAGCTCTGGCATTTCTACGAATGTGTTCTTTACCTGCGCTCATTGACTAACCAAAACGGCCGGAGCAGAAAGGCTTATGAAAGAAGAGAACCAAGACTCTTCCGGCTGCTAGTGACAAAAAAGTGTCAAAGTGTATGGATGCCTGGGAACCGTCCTTTGTGTTACACAGTTAGATTTTATGTGTTGCGGCTTCAAGTGCTTGGTAGTGCTTCCACCATGACCCTGCTGTGTTACCTTCTGCTCCTGATGAGCGCAGGAGCAATAACGCTTTGTTTTATTGTGGAGGTTTTTTGTCGTTTTGGCGCCCAGCATCAGCAACGCTTCACCAAGGTGGTATCTCTATGGTCACCGGAAGCCAGATGGCCACCATCAAACTGACCATGGTTGTCGGACATTTACCACTCAGCTACCAACAAATAGTCCATTTACGGCGGGATTCTACTCCCTTTTCCAAGGCTCTGTGTTTATGTTTGTGTATCCACATATGTAGTACACATCGTCGTCTATCGCTCGTGTGGGAGGAATAATTTTGGAATTGCAGTTTCCCTAACAGCTTGTACTATTTTCATTCCGTCGCCTTTGGGTTATTTATAAATGTTCTAGTTTTGTTTTTTTTCTCGTCCATTTCCCTCCGTTTCGTACATTCTTCCCGCTTCGAACATTTTAATTACCCACGACACATCCATTCCATCCTGAACAAAACTCAAGCGCGTATTAGCTTAAACAACATCGAATGTAGCGTCTAAGCTTTCGGGGCATCATGACGAGACAAAGCTGCCGGCAAACCCCAATTCTACTTGTCCAATAAGCCGCAACAATGGTCCGCTACGAAAGGAGAAACGGCAACATTTGTTTCGGTAAAAGTCCCCCACAGCCACATCGTTAGATTCGCGTGGAAGTCCCAGGAGACCGTTGTCCAGAGACAGCACGCATGTTGCGTTGAATCGATGTTTATCTTTTCGAGACCAACGTTAAGAGCACAACATCGTCATTAAACGGTAGGCAAATCCTTTACGGTATCACCCATCGCTACTACTGTTGCTGCTGCCATGGTGGCAGATGATTTTGGTCCACAAAATCGTTAATGTGTAAACAATACACATCGTTCAGTGACTCCATGGCTTCAGGACCTGGGGCTCGATGTGGAAAAATTGAACATGCTGTACTCATGTTGTGCTGCTTCAGTGCAAAAAAATTGTAGCACCAACAAATGGCAACAACCGGTGCAGTGATGCGGTGATGGGTCCTGCTGTCGCCCGGATCGAAGCAATGCGTTCACATATGGGTCGTATGGGCGTTTGGAGCATGCTTCAAAATTTCAATTTCAACTGTGGTATTTTTACGACACTCTAGAGCAGTACCAAAGCGAACGAAAAATACCGCTGGGGACGACACAACATCTCAGTGGAGCGGAGCTAAGCAGCTGGTATCAGAGGCAATGTGCGCTTGTGAAGCAAGTTTGTGAAGTTTTCCGACGGTTCGTTTGATAAAATCTGCTGACAGTTGAAGTTTTTCGATCCGAACTCTCCTGGGTCTTGGACGCGAGAGATTGGCTGTGGGAGTACCAAATAACGAGTACAACGATTCAGGCTGCCAACGATACAAGCGGTACAGCAAAACGGAAACGAACGCAAATTCAAGTTTTCACTGGCAATGTGCTGCGGATGCGATTTCAGTAATTTCCGTACAAATTGGATATTCGGCTGTATGAGACTCAGCGAAGCACTAAAGTGGTCTACTTGCATTAACAGGTTCTCGTTGCTATGTCATACGCCTGTTCGTATCACGCATTTGCAACATCTATTCATTTCTTCTTGGTGGAGGAAGGAGGAAACCCCTAAATGATCTACCCTTCTACATTTCGTTGCCCTCTACATTTGGGCCATCGTTCTTTTGACAACTCTTTCTCCTAGGTTTCAATCATTAACCTCATACCAATCAATGCACGACTGATTGCCCACCGCCAAATATTGTTATTTAATGTTCTGCCTCCGATCCAACCAGTGCCGAACTGAAGCGTTCCTAATGATGTTTGACGTATTCAATTTTAGCCATCCGAATAAATTATTTTTACTTACTATGCACGTGCTGCACCGTATAGAAACGCGAACCCCGATGCTTACCAATATCAAATTCCCCTCCGCTCAATCAGGTCGTGGCTTCGGTTCATCGGCATCCAGCCTCGGGATGGGAAAAGCTGGTATCTGGTGCGGTTTTCGATTTTCTGCTGCTTTTTGCGGTTTGCGGTCGCTGCCTGTTCCACACGTCATGCTCTTTTGCAAAACGTGCACCCAAGCGCGCGTACGCTAAACTACAGCCACACGGTAGAAGCGAATGAAGCTCTATGCCGTGTCAATGGCGGCTAATGGAAGTCATTGGTGCAAGAACGGGAAAAGTGTAGTACTTGTAGTACAATTGATGACGGCAGATAATTGATTTTTGTAAAACAAAGTACACTTAATGGATCGGTGCAAGCGCCTGCATCTTGGCATTGGGCTGTAATTTGATCTAGCCGTGAAAATAATCGCAGATAGTGGTGCCACATGACATAGCTTATGTTTTCTGTTTCAATAAATGGTTTGTTGCAGAAAATGAGGAAACTCCATTTGCTACATCGATTATAGAGCTAGAAATCAATAAATGATGTTGTATTTCCCACTAAATGCACCTTGGCAAAGGCTTTCATTTGATTGTGTGATGGAAAAAGGCATTAGATTTAAGAAGTCGATGAACTGTTTTCCACAACGGGCAATACTATTTTAGCTTCAGATCACATCAGAAAAATCAGATGTGTATTAGAACTAAGTTAAATTATTCTCTTCAATTATTTTGTGAACCCCGTAAATTGCGGCCTATAGATTATGCATACGTGATTGCTCCATGCTCGAAACAACACAGCTCCTGCTAGCGATCCAAACATCACACATGATGTATGCATCCCTGATTCTGAAGTATTATTAGAACTGCATGAAAAGAAACGCAGTGTAAACACTTAAACCGCTTACAACACTCATTCGGTGCCGCACGTTTGCTTCCGGGCCTCGATGACTGGTAATGTTGCAAAATAAAAGTCTCGTGATACAGCTCGCCCGCAATTCCAGGCCCCGGGCGATTACGCTAGGAAGGGTTTGTTATTCTTGATTCCTATATTACGCTGTACCATCTGCCGCAAAATGTTCTCGTTACACTCGCCAGGCTGACGGCCTAACAAGGCTAATCGTTTCGAGGACCTGGTGCTTTGGGACGGGGTTTGTTCTTGACCCTAACTAGCAAAATTCAACAGCGATGCTTGCAAGGATATCGTGGAAATGTTTTCGTTGCTGTAGTAGTCTTTAGGTTTTCTATGCCACTTTTCTCACCGGTATGCTTGCTTTCTTTTCGTTTAGCTTTTTTTACATTCCGGCTGTACATTATTTCATTTATTCATCCAAGGTTACAACTGGATCGTCCGAAACGAGATACATTTAAGCAACTACACCTACCCATGACCCATGACCCAGGGCTTTTTTGAAGGTTATCCTAAACAGTTTTCTCGACTGTATGAAAATTGCATACACTATTTAATTGGCATTTCAATTATCACTGTTTTTGATGTTTTGAATAAAATAGGTAAAAAATACTTTGTGTAGTTTGCAAGAACTTTTTGACGCTTAGCGATTTCAAAAAAGGTACATTTTCAAACTGGTATCAGTGGCTGATTACATACATTCCAGTTCCCTCCTCAGATTTATAAGAATAGAATATTTACATCATTTTATAGCAAGTGTACAGTTTTTACATGGTCTATTCTAATCCTACATGGAGTTTTGTAAACATATCACACACATCTGAAGATAAAACTGTCTTTGATGTGTTTACTTTTCAGAAACCTGCTAACATAGTTGGGGTATAAAATGGTGAAATGAATCGTAGAACAACATACAAACTAACACCACGAAGAGCCAATAGATACAGATGGGATAGAAAAGGAAATTCCGAATGCGGTAGCGTTTATACTGATGAATTTCAGAGATCGACACAGAACTGTGCAAATTTTGCAACTAAGAAAATAGAAAGACGCAAAGATAACGAGACGACCGAAATAACAAACAGAAAAGAACAAAACATTAACACCTGGACAGAACAAGCGATAGAATAGATAGGCGTAAAGTTCAAGCATACAACAAAAAACGTTCTAGCGGGTGAGTCCTACTGCTTAGTCACCTTGTCGGACGGCAGTGATCGAAGACACTGATGTACGAGGTCGTAGTTGGGCGGATAGATGCCACCAAATTGTGCGTTCCGTTTCCACACCCGTGCCGTTGGCTGCGGACGGTGACGGATGGATTGTGCTAAGACGATGGAATCGACCGTAGGCCACCACCGCGCCATGATGACGGTGCTAGTGGCTGGATTGCCGCTCCTAGCCAACGGTTCAGGTGGCCGTATACGCGTGTGCCGGCATTGGTGCGTGGTAGCGGTGGTGGGTGTTGTGGTGGTGTGGTGCAACTGCATGCATTTTGTGTAGTGCATAGTGCGTGATGGTAGCGGCACTCTCCCCCCGGGACCCACATAACCCGCGTGCGTGGAAGTAGCGTGCGTAACCGTGCGTAAGAAAAGGCAATGGGGCGAACGAACGAAATCGAATGGAAATAAAAAGGGTGAAGAAATATGGAAACGAGAACGAGAGAGAATTAAAAAGAGAGAAAAAATAGACAAAAGAAAAACAAAGTTAGTGTGGCATTGCAAATTACCATTCTGTAATGGATAGCTACTGATGAGTCTGCGAAAGAAACGGAATGGATCGTGATGAAGTATTTGTCGCTCCCACTACAAGATTTCTCACTTGCAGAGCATGTACGTTTATCAAAAAAAAAAATTTTTGAATTTGTGCACTAAATCAAAGCACCAGATCAGTTTACTGTCTGACATTATTCACATTTTTTTTAATTTTTTTTTTATCAAAAATGCTTAAACTATGATGAAACTAGGGACCTATATTGAAAACTATGTACATTAGATGCTAAATGACGACTCCGTTACGTATCAATAGTTTTCCTAATCATTACATCAAATACAGCTTTCTTGTATGTACTTAAAAAGATAAACGGAAATAAAACATGTTGGCATTTTGGCTATTATTGCTACAAGTAAAAGAAAAATAAAACTAAGCAAGCCAAACAAATCATCGATGCTCGGTATGATGGAACCCGTTAGGTCCTTTTTCAAATGCTAGATCATCGTGATTTTGACACGCTCAAAAACACGGAACAGATCACACAAATCGTGTCAAATTGGTCCTCTCCGGGGTTGGGAATTAACTACGAACGGGAATGATGTATCGCTCTTTTGTTCACGCTACTTCCTTCTGGTGCCTGTAAACCGTAAAACGTCGCACAGAATTTTTCGCGAAGCAGAACGGGCGCATCAAAAAAACAACCACCAAAACACCATAAAGCCTATCGCACGTTTGGTTTTCATCAGATCGACGATGTTTCACGCGAGTTTCTTTAAGCGGAAAGGCGGCAACGGAAGTTAAGCCAACTGCCGCTGCTGCTGCTACCTCAAGTCGTTCCGTCATTTGCGTCGACGCGTTTATGACACCGCTGCACCGCAGGCTGAAGGCGCGACGGTATTGGGGAGCACCAGCGGCCGTGTCAGCACAACCAACACTTCACAATGCAACCATCACCATGCCGGGCGTTATCTCTAAAGACCATTGTTATTCGCACCGAAGATGCAGGAACCGTAGAAAACGGAAGAACGGTTCAGACAGAGATAAGACGCTTGGACGGATCGCACAACACGCCCGCGGTACCACCGGTACATGCAAGCAATGGGAACGGGCATATAAAATCACATAATTTCATAATTTGCCACCAGTGTATGCCCTCTGGGACAATGGACTAGGGCCCGTCGGCCCAGGATGGGTTCGAAGATGGCGGGAGCACGATCATCAGCAGCAGGAGAAGTAGCAACAGCAGCAACAGCTAGTACACCAGACCCGACCGGAAGTGACGAACAAATGAACGTTGGTGCGGTCTGGCAAGAATCGCGGGGCAGCAACGGAAGTTGTGTCGCACCAAATGCGATACGGAAATGTGCGTTTCAACGACACTACCAATCGGAGGAGGGTTTAGTCGCGGTGGTCGGACAGTGAGTGGCCTCGGTGTGGCCTGGGTCGTTGTGGGAAGGGATGCCATAAAAAGCCACCAACACGGCAGCTCATTTTTATCGCTGCGAGTGATATATTCGCATCTTTTTTGGTGCCTTCTTCGCCATCGTGTACGGCTTGTTATCATTAGGTCCGTTTGTGACTTCTTGGAATACCGACACCCGACAAGCGTGCGTGTGCTCCGTTCGCCAGCAACTCAGTGCTGGCGTGTGGGTTTGGACGAAGGTGGGTGTTGTTGGTCCCGGTCGTGATGGATTCTGGGCCACGTTTCGCATGTGGCTTACCCACTGACTCACGCCACCGCTAAACCCTAAACGAAATGTGTGTGTGTGTGTGTTTGGGTGCGCTCGACAGCAGATTGAGTTGTCGACGTAGGGGGAGCGCACCCTGATGTCTTCATCATTGAAAAGGGCAGAACGCCACCGAACGCTGGTGGCAGTGGCGCCGGTCGCGATGAAACAGCGCAGCTTTTTGGCGAAAGTACATGAAATGAACTTTTAATGGAGTTTTGCTCCTATTTGAGCAGATGCGCGGATGCTGTGATGAGATTGCTAAAATTACCGACAAGCTCCGGAGAGGTTTCCAGAAACGCATCATCACCTCATCATGGGTTGATAATTTAATGGTTTCAGTAGTGGCATTATGCGCTCCAAAGAGCAACGACGAGACACTGGGACGGGATCACGCTGGAGAAGAAACTGGGTGGCAAATGGGCTGGCTGGCTCGTAATAAGCCACACCAATACAGTTGGCCATGAAACGCGCGAAAATAATGAGGTATGCAAGTGGGCTTATTATTCTCGAATTAGAAAATTGTCCTCCTTTCTATATCCAACACATTAGGCCATATTTTTAATCGGACGTTTCAGCTTCGATTCGCTCTTCGCTGCGAACATAAAAAACGGCTTTCAGCTCAAATCAGCGAAAGGCTAACCAATCCGGAGGAGTTATTTGCTAGTTGTATCGGTTTACTAACGAGATCATAATGTTCGATCTTTCGACATACGATACTTAACAGAACGATGCTCATCGCACATGGGGTTAGGGCGAATCCCATTTTGCTAACTCCCCCACCACCAGCATCCAGAACGTAGACATGGAGCGGAAAGCGGGAACAGTCCTCCCTGCAGGGCAAACGAACCAAACCGATCGATAATTCTTGCAATGCTGACGAGGCGGGAAATGTTTTCGTGTCGCATTCTAGTACCGCAAAGCGCCTCGCAGAGGCACAAGCTAGCTCACATCGATACTCTTACCCAAGGATGGGTGTTTCACTTTAGGAAACGGAAAAGGGCTCGGAACATTGTAAGGCAGTTGGCTGTGTGTGTATGAGAGAGAGAGAGCGAGAGAGAGCTAAAGAGAGAGAGAGAGAGAGAAAGAGAGAGAGAGAGAGAGAGAGAGA
>KI919452.1:35004-53308 GCA_000473525.2 Anopheles melas | reverse complement strand
AGAGAGAGAGAGAGAGAGAGAGAGAGAGAGAGAGAGAGAGAGAGAGAGAGAGAGAGAGAGATCGAGAAAAGCGTGGTTCCACGTTGGGGAGCAGTAATTTGATCCAATTTCTCGGTTTGCTTCCATTTCTCGAGAGCCATCGGAAGTGTTTGAGCCTGAGCTGGGTTACGCGTATAGTGCGGGGTAGTTCGGAGCGTGAGCGAGCGTGGCAAGAACGATCATGGAAAAACATTGATGGGACCAAGAGGGGGAGGGGTAGGGTGGGAATGGTTTTGTGTACACACTCAGTTACTCCCGCAACGCAACTCTTCTTGCACAGTGAATACGAGTCGGTCTCTGTTTGTGGCAGCGCTTATGCCCGATATAATATGTTTTCTTTTCATCTTTCTCACCCAACGCGCTGCCGGTTGAAACGGGCCAAATGAATTACAGACAGGGGAGAAATGGTAAATGTTGGCGATGCCCTAGGGCACTGTTCTTGATGCGTGCTTTATTATACTTCTACGTTTCCAAAGCCTCGCCATCGATTACGGAGGGATACAGACCGAGGGGGGTTTGTTGTTGGGAGGGTGGCGATGATGAACAGTACGAACCAGAGCTGGACTACAAATACGCAATCAGCACGTTAATAGGAGCGTAAATTATCACCCACAAATGAGGATAGCTTACATTTTCCAGGGTTCATATAAGCTCAGGTCATCAGTGGTTTCACTGGTTTAACTTTGCTTTACCTTAACTTTTTTTGGTCAGTATTATTTTTGTAAAATAGTTTAATATCAATATACATACGTAAATGAATATAAAACGTGTAGTTTTGAAGATACCAATTCTTCTTCTTCTTCTTTTAGGCACTTCAACCGCTGCCGGTCAAGGCCAGCCTGTACCCATTAGTGAAGTGGGCTTGGCTTTCAGTCCAAACCCATGTCTTGAACCCATTACGGGCATGTTGTTAAGTCGTTCGAGTTGACGACTGTACCACCAGACCGGCATACGGGAAGATACCAATTAGGCATTAAATAAATAAATAAGACACTAACTAAAGCATACTGTCATTTTTATACAAACGCTCCCTGGCTTCCTGGAAACATAGAATGTACCTTATAAACACATAGTTACGTTTCTATACCATGGCACAACCAGTCCAACAGCGAAACCCAATTCAGTAGATGAAAATATTTCCCAACAAACAACCAAAACACATGTACCAGGATTTTTCCACACACGGGTACCAAAATGCGGCAAACACAACCGAGTACAATCCGTGAAGGATTCCATCGAGATCGAGCGAGCGCTGCCGGGCTAAAGAGATGTGATAATTGATGGCTGCACCATAAATTAGTCGTGAGTTATTCATGAGTCCCTACGCCATGTGCTAGCACCGACACAAAACTAGCTGCGAATGGAAATTGACTTGTTCGTGTTTAAATGATGTCTGCCTCGGGTCTTGGTCCGATGTCCGGAGGGTAGGAACTGTATATTTCACAGTACAATTTCTATCTTGCGCCCCAGACTATCAGTCTGGTCGGATAGCATTGAACGCGCGCACACTCGTACATCCACTGGGGAGGAGATTGGTAGAATGCAATCTTCTTCTTTACGGCAGTTGGTAACACCACACCATCCACATTGAGCACATGGAATTGGTTTGAAAAATATTCTTCACCCTCCCGAAACCGTTCAAGTGGAACATGCCAACAGCAGGTGCCTCCACATTGTCCATCTGCTTGAATGTCCAGTTCGATCACGTCAATTCTCGGACTGCTATCCCTTCGGCGGGTCTGCAGGAAAATCTCAGAGTTTTGGTGCAGATGGTACCAGAAAGCATCGTGTTTTGAAGATAACCCAAAAATTCAAACAATTTATTGACCATTCTCTTACTATTCGGACATTTAGTTGTTCATTCTGGACATTCAGTTGCTTTTTGCTTCTCCACTTGGCAGAAACTCACATCAAACATCTAAACTTTATGGAGTGCTACGCAAGCGGTATGCAAAGAAAGCGGAAATGCAGCGTGTATATTGGGACAGCGCATTGGAGATTGGAATGCACTTTTTTGCCGTTGTGTGCGGTTTTATTTCCCACCCCTCTCTCTCTCTCTCTCTCTCTCTCTCTCTCTCTCTCACTCTTACTCTTTCTATATCTCATTCTCTCGCTCTCTCTTAGCTTCCCTCTCACTTTCTCTCACACTAGGGATGTGTTCAGAAGCGCAATCTCCAAAATCCGTACGGTCGAATACGGGAATGGCGATGCACGCTCTTCCCGAATGACGTGCAAAACCGCATAAAACTTTGGAAAAACTTGCATACGTGACGTTGTCAGGATGTGAATTGTGTACTACGATGTTGGTGCTCGTTGCCAAATGCAGTGTTTGCGAGGTATACATTTTTAAATTTTATTTTTGCTTCTAGTTTACATGCTTCAGTTTCACCTGTGGGAACAAAATATGCAGATCTACATCTATCTGGTCGGGAAGTAGTGTAAAGCCTTTTCCAAGAGCAGTAATTTGTTGCAATCCGAAGCTGAACTTGATTCTAGGCTTACGGGGTTTTCCCAAAAATGCATACTTCATACTTTGAATATGAATTCAGAGCAGCTCGAAAATGTTATTTCCGAATGCGAAAAAAATGGTTAAACTATTTCTATTGAATTTTAGATTTCCCTATCTAAACATATTCACCACAAAGGATTTCGATTTCATTCAATAGAAATGTGTGTGATGCACTAAAAGTGTAAAGTTGGTTAGATTCATTCATCAATGTTATGAAGTGATTAAAGTTTTCAAATTAAAGTTTACGATATATAGAGCGAAACAGTGCAAACTTTTTGTTGTGCAAATAAGAACGGAACTTTTGCAATCATGCGTGGTTACTATGCGTGGTTTAAATGATATTATGAAGAGAATTGCATTGCTTAAAAATTTGATACGTTCTAATCTGGTCACGGATGACCACCATAGCCTCCAAATTACGATGCATTACCTCCAAGGCAAACAGTTTTTACTGGATGTGAAATGTGTTATAAGGTACTATAATAGAAATTCTTGCTTCATTTATCTAACAAACTTTTCATAAAATCGATTTCAAGTCACATTTAGAGAAAATAACCAACCTACTAACAGACCGTATCTTCTTCTTCTATTTGGCGTAACGTCCTACGCGGACATGCCGGCCTATAGAGGCTTTCGAGACTTATACGAACGGTCCGTAGTACACAGTCCACAATAATGGCAGGAATATTTTGAGAAAGAATAATAAAAAAAAACATTGTCCATGTGTTGTGAACAGTACGAACCAGAGCTGGATTACAAATACGCAATCAGCACGTTAATAGGAGCGTAAATTATCACCCACAAATGAGGATAGCTTACATTTTCCAGGGTTCATATAAGCTCAGGTCATCAGTGGTTTCACTGGTTTAACTTTGCTTTACCTTAACTTTTTTTGGTCAGTATTATATACGAACGGTCCGTAGTACACAGTCCACAATAATGGCAGGAATATTTTGAGAAAGAATAATAAAAAAAAACATTGTCCATGTGTTACAAAGCTAGTAGTTATACAACGAAGTCAGTGCTGGTGCTATGATCGAATACAAAAGGCCCAAAATTTCTCCGATGGATCTAATATTGCTCAACCCGCTATCCATGGAATATCTCGAGTTTCCCTTCCTCCAGGGCTTTTTCCTGTCATATCGACATGACGGAAAGGAACGACGGTATATAAAAGCTGGTTATGTCATAAGCTAGCACAACCATGCTGAAAAGTGTAGAAAGACGAGAAGCACCTATTGAAGCGCACGAGCACCGTTTTCAGTACACGAGCCTCTAGAAAAAGGTAAGGCTGTTCATGCGATAAAAAGATCACCGAGTTTTGGGAAATGGCGAAGTGGCTGATATACAGCATTTAAAGTGCGATAGTTCCGTACGAAAGTAAGGATTGTTTAAAGACTGATAGTTGGATATTTTTAGCATCCTTTTCGATAGGATTATATTAATACTCAATCGAAAATATAGACACGAACAATATAGATCACTGATATTATGATTCTTTTTCTGAGGATGATGACTTTGACAGGTAGGTTCCGTTTTGATTGCGATCCATTTCGTGCCTTTCAAAACAGAGAAAATTCTTTTAAACGAAAAGAAGCGATTTTATTTTTGCGCACCGGTTCATCGGCTACGAACCGTACCACCGATCGGCTGCAAAAGCTACAAAAACCTTCACTGTGGATGGGAAGGGAAAGATAACTCGCTTCACCTTACCATATGCAACCCTTGCAGTAAGACCGCCATAACCTTGCACACACCCGAACCCCACCTACTGCGCACCTTTTTCGTTCGCAAAGTGTACAGATAGTATGCTGATGAATGAAGGCTTTATTTGCTCCGCGATGCCCCAGGCAAGGTGAAATCATTCTGGTCACTACCTTGCACCCAAACTCGGCAAAATGGTAAGACGATGACTATGACCACGGCAACCGCGGCATGCTGGTGGGCAATGAGGGTAAGATTTATTGGTTATCGATTTTTTCTGCCGCTTTTTCCCTGCTTACAGACCGTAAAATCTCTTACCATTTTTTTTCTCAGAAAGTTTTTACTCGTTTTTGGAAATAGGAAAAAAATCGCACAAACGCTTCCAGACGAACAATGTTTTGAAACGAGGGCAACGGCACGAAAACAACAGAAACAATAGCCATGTCCGTAAGCGAACACGCAACAACGGGAGACGAAATATAAGTATATATGTACAACACACAACTTAAACTTCTAATGCAGTGGACTGAAACTCGTGCTAGATGAGTAGCGAAAACAAAGGGAAACATCTTTTCAGAGCAAAACTGGTACAGCTCGATTGCCAGCAAGTGGTATCAAAGGTACGGCAGAGCATCATGGGAAAAAGCGTACAAAAATCCACTGATGCATACTCACATTCACCAACACACACAAACAAAATGCCGCATGAGAAATGGGACTTCATCAGTGGCAGTTTTCGGCTTTCCCATCCCGGTTGGACGGCCTGGTTAGACTTTTCCCCCGTTCGGTTCGACAGTTCGATCGAAAGGTAAAGCTCTTTCTAGCCTAGCTTGAGCCCTCTGGTTAAGCTGTGTTGCTCCGTTCGAAGGGAACGTTCGTTGATTTGGATACTGATGATGTAAGATCGATAGTCGTGTAACACCAGCAGAAAGGGAGAAAAATTGATTGCAGATATTATCAGGTGTTTGAGATGTGATGAAAGAAATCCACTTCAATGGAACCGTTTCGCATGCTGGAGGATTTATTGGGCATCGTTTGGGTGAAGTTTTGCTCTACGGTGGCATGCTTCTTGTGCTGTCTTATTTTTTTGTTCTATGAAAGAAAAAGGTTACAGCCTTTTTGGTTTTAAATGCCTTCCTCCTTATGATAGCAAATGATAGTCTGGTGAAAAAAATGCAGTACATGTTGGGAATGTGTGGGGCAATATCTCACAAAATCGAGGTTATATTTAAGAGCATTCCGATTCGGGGAACTTGTTTGCGATTCAGATGCGCTTGTAGCTAACTTTTTCTCAGAATAAAAATAATAAAATCAACAACAATAAACCAAACAGCGAACGATGACTGCTAGAATCAATGCCGCTGATTAGCATACAGTGGAAACAGCATCTAATTGAATTCCATTAACTTTGTTTTTATTTCTGAGTGAGAATAATGATGCGACCTACAGCTGTGTCGGCACGTGCCCAGCGAGAATGTTATGTTAGCAAACGGTGAATGCATTTCCGGCATAATGCAAAAATGCGTCTATAATGCTATGAGTATAGCACGAAATAAGTGATTTCCGTTTATTCGGCGCTTGTTGCGAAGCTTTTAAATGTTTTTGTAGCTTTTTAAAGTTGAAATAAGAATCCAGTAATATCTGTTGCGCAACATGATGAATACAAAACTACTCTTACCCGTGTGACTTTTTCTCGAGGCATTGCTGTCAAATCGCAGGGTGAATCTCCGCACTGGAAAGAAATCAATGACAGTAAGAAAAAAATAGAGACAGTGAATGGGGTGCATCGTTGAAATAAAGAATGAATCCAATTGCTTCCCATTCAGTAAAGTGTAGAGCCTGTTTCAGAATCAGAAATATAAGGGAAAGCTCTTGTTACATGGGTTGAATTCCGTGCGCACTCCTATCATAAAATTCGCGGGTTACGAAAGTAGTCACAAAAAAGAGGAGGCAAAAACAAAATAAAAAGAAAGATTGAATCAAAAGACAAACATCAAACATAGAAACACACTCACACATCGGAGATAAAGGCAAGTTGCAGCAAAAACAAAAACATTGTTCCATCGCTAGCTTTTAGGCACAATTTATGCGTTGTGGAGAAAAAACTGTTCACCATAAAGACAAATTTTATTCGTCCAGCCTCAGCCCACACTACCGGATCCAAGTCGTAGTCGCTTAGTCAGAGATTTTCCGATTTGGCTAACCCCTATTGGTGACTCTTCTCCCCTCTCTGATCAACCAGCAAAGGATGGAAACGAAAAACCTCCAAATATCACCAGTGAAGCAAAAAATGAAATAAAATAAAATCATTTCGACCCACGCATCTAGGCAGAAAGATTGCAGTGAAAGGGTAAATTATAAAAATTCACCCGGCAAACTGGCAACGAAGGATGCCATACCAATAGCAAAAGGATTCACTCGTAGGTACCGACGTTTCATATCGAATGGGTGATAAATTTAGATCTTTTTGCCATCGTACATCGAATCCTCGACAAAGCTGCATCGAATGTTTCTTTTTCCAAAAAGATTTGCCAATCGAGCAGCTTGAAGCTTTACATTTTCAGCCTACTTAAAAAGCTATCCGATTGTAAGTCAAAAGCAATTGATTCGCTACATTTTGACATTTCCGCCGCAAAAATGTTTTACTACTACTGTTAATAAATTTGATTTTGTTTTTCCAATATAAATTTTAATCACATTTAATGAGTGTAAGATTGAGATGTTTATAAATTATTTTGCTTTTATAAGATATTTAATATAACATAGGTCTTGTAGAGTAGGGAGTAAAGTGAATATTTTGGATAAAATATGTTTATTTAGTATTTTATTTCCCTTAAATCCTTAGTTATGTGTTCTATACTACCGAATACAACATCAATATTTGGTAGAATATTTGATTTGGTGAATGGTGTGTTAATGGAAATTTTGGCTCCTATTGAAAGGCTATCAATGTGACAAACCACCCACGCCAAACGCTCAAGGACAGCGGAGTGTCAACTGAAGTTAAATAATGCCATCTACCCACAATCTTTTGAGATTCGTTTTATCTACCCCATGTTCGTCAAATACGAGCACCATGCGTGGGTGTGCTCTAGTGTGGTAGTGTACTGGAAAACATTTGTTTCAAACATGATAGAATAATACATCTACCAGCAATGAAAAGGCAACGTTGAATATTTGCTACACATTTTGCGTTCCGTTCTATGTGGCCCCCGTAGGCCATGTCAGTCATTATTTTTGGTTGCTTTTGACATGTCTGTATCTCAATGATTTTCCAATCAGATCAAAAGTTTGAAATATACGAAAGGTATAACAATTGAACTGAAATGTGTGGGTTTCAGTTGTGCACCGTTTTGGAATTGAAGAAATGCAACAAAAAGAGCCACCACACCATGTTTCAACCATTTAAAACACATTACTAAAAATTTCTCAAAAGCTCGGAAATGTTTCGTTTCTTGCCTATTGAAAGCAGATTTGTCTTTTCTTTTTTTCTTTTTTGAGTATCGTAGAGTGTGACCAACCAAATAATGTAACCAAGAGTTTCGAGGAATGCTTGCCTGAGCAACCAACCAACGATTATTGAGCGATTAGCGTCCTTGCCTGCTGCCATCGACCTGGCAACTGACCACCTAAAAGTAAAACAATCGCATGTCAGCCATCGAGAAAGTTGTCCCGGTTTAATCGTACCGTGGCTCAGGTGCTTGTGAAAAGTCCACCATTAATAGTAAAACTAGCTCGAAAACTCGCCAATGTGCGACATCCGTTGATTTATCGCTGGTAAATAGTCCAACCGAAACTGAAACAACCGTTGAATGTTATCTTCGTTATTCTTGCCGTCCGTCAAACGACCTTGGCCCTGGAGGTTACCTACTTGAAAAGCGCATCGAGCTCATATTAAATCACAACCGAATGGGAATGACATAACCTCTGCCAGTTTTGAGAGAGAGTTGAATACGGCTTAATGGCGATGGTGGAACGTAATGGCTTACCTTGATATCCCGCGGTTGTCGCATCTCTTGTCGCCTGGGTGATACGCCCGGCTGGTCCGAGTAGACCAGATTCCTTACCGATCCTCTGAACCTTGGCTCGAAGATGACGCTGGGCAGTGCCAACAGAGCAAGCTTGGTGTTGTACCTGTAGCGACATACGAGAAAGAGAGAAAGAGAGGGATAGTGAAAAAAGAAGCAGATGTCAGGATTAGAAATAATTTCGTAATTATCCAGGGATTAATCACACCGCCGCACTTTGCAATGATGGAAAGCGAGAGAAATGAAAAGTGATAAAACTGAAGAAGCAGCATACTCCACTTTTACGATCCGCGCTTGCCTGCAACCCCAGAGACAAGGTGTTTTGCGGATGTGCTACAAAATGTACAAGAGATATGATGCGAAACGCGCACCCGGTTGTAACGCGGCGGCAGAATGTTGCATATTCTTGCTCCACACAATGTCCGTGGTTCGATTCTCACTGTACGCGTCCGTAAGCTCGGGTAAGCTCTTTCTAGCTTTAGTTTATAATTTATTTTGCCTTGACGCTTGGGCGATTCCTCTTAGACACTATTGGCCTGCCACGGCCACACACACACACTTCAGTAAGCGGGTTGTTTTTCATCGTTCCCAGGTGACCAATCTTTTGAGATTCGTTTTCCCTCTTTCGAGATGTTCCCCCAACCCATCGTTACCGAGCAGCAGCTTAGTGATGGTTTTATACTTGTACAGCGTTTCCTTTACTTTATATTTTCGATTTACGTGACAAGTTTGCCTCGAAAAAGAAAGTATTTGCAATTGAAAAGAAAGAAGATAGCAACTGCACCAAAGTAAAATCGCTACTGTCCCTTGACTGTGCAAGATTGTGTCACCAGTGGAGAAGATTGGAAACACTTTTACGGACACTTTTATCGCTATTGCGATGATGAGAGGGTGCAAGAAAGTTCTGTTGGATTAACAATTCTAAAAACGCTCCCACTACACAGCTTTCTTTCCCCTTTTTCGAAGTAAGAGCGGCAAGTGTGTCTGCGATAGTCTCTCGTCGCTTGTATTTCGGTGCGGACTAATACAGTGTAAGCTCATTTATTCAACCAAAATGAAAAATAACAAACCATACACAAACGTATGTGTCGCGAACGGTTTATTCTAGCGGTGAGATACTGCCACTTGTCACCCACTTGAGATAGAAAGTTGGGGGCAGTTTTACGATCCTAACTACTGATACTGTCCCTTTTTCCGGACATTAACGAAAGAACAAAAGCTTACACGACTGTACTGAGGCTTATGTTGAGCCTTCATGTTTGTTAAGACTCCTTTTCGTTGCATAAGCTTTTACAAACATACAAACAAACACACACACTTACATACAGCACCGCTGAAGACGGTTCAAGTTCAGACCGGTCGATTAGTAGGTTCTGTTTCGTTCACGACCGACCGGATCAAGCCCAAACTAACTCAACGAGCTTCCATGAATTACCAACGTCGGCCTTGTCTTGTGCAGAAGGTGAGGTTGGCAGTGGAGTATTGCGGGTGTCAGCAATGTACCATCACGCATCGAGATATGTAAAGTATTTGCACAAAAGTGGCTACATCCTTTGGAAAAGCCCGGGCCATCTTCTCGTTATAAAACACTCAGTGCGTTGAAACCGACTACCACCGCCAGTCCAGAGTAACATGCGAAGCTGAATCTTTATTGTGCCATGAATAATTTACATAAACTTTCCTTTTTTTTCTTTCCCTCAGCTTTCCTTTCTCCTTCCCACACACGCGTTCCATCGACGTGACATAACCGTCCTGTGCGCTTCCTTCAGCTGCCCACCCAATCGGAAACAATCGGATGTTCTATGGAAGTAAAGATTTTTACCTCGTCCTTGGACATTTGCAACGAAGGTATCGGAGACCGCGGGGGCGTGCAGAGGTGCCTACATGACTGTAATCTTCCGGACCGTTCGGAATGCTTGCCCGGAAAGTTCGTTTGCCCGGAATCCATGGTTGACAGTGCAAAACCGAATTTTGAATTACAGTTAAACCTGACGGTTGCTCGATCTTTCGCCACGAACGCCTAGAATCTGCAAGTGTGCGCCGTGAATCGAAAATAATTCGAATTCCTTGTACTCGAGTGCTGGCGACCGCTAACCTTTACAGACACCGCACCTTCAGCCCACTAACCCCGGTCTCACCCCACCCTCAGCAAGGTCACATCAGGTTGTGTAAAGTTCGATTCAGCAAAAATGTCTTCGGTGTGCTTGTGGTCGGTTTGCACGCGTCCTCTTTGGGCAGTCTGCCAGTGGTTGCTGTCGGCTTTCTATTCTCGCTCGAATACTGTCGGATATTGTTTTATTGGAATTCCTACACGTTCCTCAGTCACAGATGTCGCACACACGCTGTCCACTGTGCCAAATGAATATTTCTGTGAACATTTCCAGTTCTCTTGCCGACCAGCTTCCAGTGGGCTGTTCGTGGATTTTCTTTTTGCATTTACACTTAAAAAAGCGTCCGCTAAAACGTCGTCTTAGATGCTGCGATCGTTCAAGTCATGTACGCTTGACAAGTGTATGATGTTCACCGACCAACCAGCAGTGGGTAGGATGGAATTTCAATTATCAGAGAAATGGGACGCGTCCGAACGCATCGAACGGCATGAAACGCTTCAGTCATCGCACGTAGTACTGCTTATTCTTTATCACGGACATTTGATTCCTTACAAAATGCGCCATCTTATAATTATGGTGTGTTGCATAAGACAAGGGTATGTCCATTATTGCACAAGTATAACTTTGCCTGTTTTGCATTTGCTGTAGATTACCTCACGATGATTTCCAGAAATGTTTTATTGGTTAGCTTTTTTTCCATAATTGTATTATTACCGTTTACCGGTTAGTACCGATTGAAGGCAACCCTTTTGAGCCACGTTAGCCTAAAAGCTGTATAAAACGCTTTGTCGTCGTCGCCAGAAGCTCAAGTGTCGTGAAGGTATAATTATCGATCGCAAAATCAAGGATATCATTTTTGAACGCCGTGCGGATCATAATTTTTGGCTATCTCGCGTTGTATAATTGGTTTGGTGGAGTTTTTATGCAATTTCAGATCTGCGGGCGTAAGTTTATCGATTTGCCATCTTTCCACAGCAAATACAAGCTTGCACTCCATATTGTAATGTAGCGGAATTTGGGGCGAGAATGGCATGTTCAACAATTGTGCCTGCAACTCACTATGTCATGTTTGATAAAAGCCAATTTTGCTTTCTTTTCCATTTGCCACACTTATATTATAATTTATCAATGAATATCAGATATAATAAATGTAAAAACACTGTTTCTGAAGTGTTTTGAAAAGGGTTGAAAAAACGTGATTTTATGATGCAAGACTCTTAATCGTGCTGTGGACGCTTCCACGTAAACTCCATTTTCCCCTCTAGTTCGGAGAAATCAGTTAGGAAAACCGATAAAGTGCTTGCCCGCCGGAGTTTTCTAGGCATTAGCAGCTGCGGCTCAGTCATTGGAACAAAACCTATACAGATGCTTGGTCAGTTGATCATTTAACACTTTAAGCGCTGCGTCATATTGATCCGTTTGGCGACTTTTGCTCACAGCTCAGCTTTGCATCTGACGAATCTCTGTAAAACGAATGGGGGAGGAAAGAAAAAAACAAGACCAACACGTGCTAGGCCGCTTATAGCAATGGAACAAAAGAGTGATAAAAGTCACAAGACAAATTGTCGCTCTCATCGTTCTCTTGCCATGCGCTACGCGATGTCAGGCTCACTTGATGTCAGGCCGGCGGTATAAGAGTTTACTAAAGTTTTACTGTAAAAATGCTTAGTGGCACACTTGCCCCAAATTTCGCTACATTTGTTTATCTCTTGATTATCGGACCGAACTTTTCTGAAACAGTTTGCTCATAAAGAGGCAACTATTTGGAAAATAAATCGTCACAAATCCACTCCCTTCGACCATCTGCTTTTTAAATAATTTTATTAAATTATCTCTACATGATGATGCGAAGGTTTTATCATAAAAAAAAATAATTGAGGAAGAGTTCTAATTGCTTTCATTGATCGAATGAATTATCAACGCAAAAACGTCTTAAGTGAATCATGAAATGTGAGGATTTAAGGTGATAGCAAAATTGTGTAAAAATGAAACCTTTAAGCACTCTTAATCGTGCTGTGGTCGCTTCCACTTAAACTCCATTTTCCCCTCTAGTTCGGAGAAATCAGTTAGGAAAACCGATAAAGTGCCTGCCCGCCGGCATTAGCAGCTGCGGCTCAGCTTGAAATAGCCCACTAAGTACCTAGCAGGGGGTAGCAATGGTTACATCTTTCATCGGTTTCCCAGTACTCTACGCCCAAACCTCGTGGCAACATTCTCTCCCTTCCCACACACATACACATACATACTCACTCATCCCCTCTCCACTGAGTGGGTGTACAGGTAAGCGAAGGTTCGTTATCCTAGCCAACGGGGACAGTGTTACATCACACATTTGAAAGGGCAAAGGCCCACTCAGGACAACGCGGCTCCGCACAAGTACGTAACTCACCACATGGCCTGAAACGACGTTCCGCTTCATTCATCGGTCGCACGAAACAAAAGCAACACTGGCCGAATTATTCTGCACGTGTGAAAATTATGAGTGCTGTTACACCATCCGTCTCGCGGCAAGCGGTAACAGTTCGCTCGCCAAAAGTATCGCGAGAGAGGGAAAGTAAAATGGGACAAAAATAAAACAGTGCCCCTTTTTTACTCCATCACTCCATCCGCGCGTGTCGAACCACGATTGTGGAGTATTTCACCGAACAGATCCTTAAAGGTAGGTCACGGCAAGTGTCCGTGGTGATGAGACGAATCGAGCGAAAACCTTCACTGGAAGACTCGATGCAGGGTGGACTTTTGGCAGTGGGAAATTATTTTCTCCTACGACGATTTTCGGACGCCTCACAGTTAAGAAAATCAGACCAAAGGACGGTAGGGTTGTGGTTTGTAGCATAAATCTCTTCTTTGGAAATCATTTTTCCTCCGATCACAGTGGTTTGACGCGAATGATGCGCTGTTTGTTATATTTTTCCCCTTTTTATGTTTTCTTGCTTTGCATGCGTTTCACTACACGAACTCGGTGAACCAGTACACAACTTGGGCGCCGAATGAATTGGTTTGCTCTGTTTTCCGCTTCGCCGTCATGCTCAGGGCAACATTTTCTAACCATGCTTATCGGCTATTCATGTTAACCCTTTCTGTACGTGAATCGACACTGTCGCGTTCGATCGTTCGGTTTTGAGCGACCGTGTGGGCTAAACCATGTGGGCGAGAAAGTTAGCATTAGATTTACTTTGCCGCGTCGAACCAAACAGGTATAGCTGGCTGCCTGAGTTTCCGCGTTCCATGTGTGCCTTCGTGTTTGTGTGTTTCTTTAAATCAGTTTGTCCGCCATCGGTGGTATGAAAGTGCAAAAGTAAGGAAGCTCACGCTTCATCGGCGGGCTTCGAACGCTCGGTAAACGCATTGAAACCGTAGAACAGGACCATCGGATCAATTTTCCGCTTTGCCACCTTTTTACACGTCATTTGTGGCAAGGGCGAAGTTAGCAGCAAGTTAAAGCTAGTTACAGAGGCATCGAGCGGGGTTGCAGGAAGAATACAAACATGTCCACACACACACATACACCCCCGATAAAGCCTGCTCGCTCCTTGCTCTCTCGCTGGCTTGGAGGTTTCGAGCCGGGCCGGCAACCTGCCTAACGTCTGGTGGTCCTTACGCAGTGAGCCCGCCGCTTATGCACGCCAGTGATTCAATTTCACCGCTTACCTGCTTACCAGCTGGCAAGAGTTTAACTTTTCAGGCACGTGCCAAAGCACGTCGTAAAATTGTTGAATTATGAAAAGTACATAGGCGAGCTCGGACCGCCAGCTAAACCCGGCGGTGTTTGTCTTCGTGACTAGACTCGTAAGAAGATGAATGGATTCAATTATTTTTGACAGGATTTTTCTCCCAGAAACAAGTTTGCTAGCAAGCCCGGCATCTCTTTTTTTTGTGCCTTAAATACCCGATTCGGAAGGACGGTTGAAAGCGGTTGTGTAAAAGGTTAAAACACAGAGTTAACTAATTCTTGCTTGGTTATCGTTACCCTCGCAATGCTGCTTGTCTCGGAGTCGGGTCAATGCAAAAAGTAAAACTTCGTTTCAAACTGCGGCATTGACGGCATTTTTTTGTCGTATTAACGCTAGCGACCTTTGTGCCGTACAGTTGGCATCAGTACAAAGAAAAACAAGTGTTTCGGGCTTGAATCGAGCGATGGCGAAGTCAACACTGGTTCACTTTGTCTCGTGGGTATCGAGGCAACGTTCGTTAATAGTTAATACTTGTTGTGTAGTTGAGCACGCCACACACGCACTTACTCACACGCACATACAAAAACATTTACCAACACAAAAACACTCGTCGAAAAGGTGCCCAGGAGCGATCTGTTTCTTCTGTGTCCTTGTCTTCTGTGTACCGAGTGGCGTCTAGGTCGAGGTCGAGCAACATGGCACAATACGAGTCGTGTTTCACACGGTCCGATTCGGAGCGCGCCATTGAGTATTCCACTGGAGAGGACGGAAGGTTACATTACACTGCGTCTTTCGTTCGCCCTCCTGGATTGCCGGAGCTCACGTGCAAATGTGAGCCCGATAATCAGCTTACCCGTTAGCTAATGGGTGGAAAAGGTTGCCATTGCTTAAAGCCCTTAGTTCGGCAACAGCCCGCGTTCTGCTTCGCCGTAGGTTTCAATCCATGGGGTCTTTCTGCTTATCGTCCACACCAAGCCTGCTATTAGTTGAAAAAGGTGATACGATTGTTCCCCCCTGCTGCCGGCAGCGTGGGACGATTGTGTTTGTAACGGGCCATAGGGGGTGAAAAGTTGATCAAACGATTGGTATTGCGTTATTCTTCGAACTTTCCCACTAGCACTCGCTAGCTCGCCCAACCGAAACACTAATTAAGCAACATTCTTCACGGACTTTCTTTATTGAGCTGGGAATTTCGGATATGTTTTCCATTCCGCTCAAGCCACCTGTCCGATTGTTTCTCCCACATCAGTTCGTATCGTTATGGTGGCTGGGATTTAATTGAGTAAGTACGTCAACTTTTCGATAGTCCTACTGTCATACCTGGCCAAGCTTCATTCATTATATTATTTGGAGCAATTCGTGATTTGTAGTTGGTAAAAGCGACGAAAACGATTGGTGGAAGGAATCCATTTGATCCTTTCTAGTGATTTTGATTATTCTTCCAATGTGCATATATACATTAGATCTCTGCCGAACTTCATTTTGCCCTGACACAGTTTATGGGTTTTATGCAAATAGTTTATATGCAAAGTACCTGTCTGGTAAAAATATATACTTACTCGTTTAAGCAAAGACATACAATCTTATGCAACGACGATACAATGCTATGGTAAGAAAAATGCACATCAGATCGATAAAAACTACACACCCACCTTCCCGCCATTGCGGTCTCTCACCAAACGGAGCGGGGCTGCCATTGCAGGGCAGACCCATCACCACTCGAAGGACATAGCATTTCATTGTGCTTTCTTTGATTTATTGTGAATTATGTATCAAAAGCACAAGAGCTCCGTATGCTCATTTCGAAGGATTCGTGCCAAACCCATCGCATGGAAACACGACATTCAATCCGCCGCTATCAGTCCTTGGGCTCAACGGTCGGTGTAACTGCCGACGGCCAACGGTACACCACTGTCCGTCCATTAGTAAACGACCACGGGTGTCATCACGAAAAAAATCCTTTCCACGTGGATCAACACCAGAGCAACAACTGAAGCAGTCGCGCACAAACCATCTTGCTCCATCGGTTGCTTTCCTTCTATCGACCCACAGCGCTACCTCAAAACGAATGCGTTATGGCCGCTAATCGATCTGTGGATTATGTTGCGCTCGTATATTATTGTGCTGTCCATAAATAACTAATGGGTCCTCTGTAGCAATTTCGTTCGAGTATTTAGAGCTAGGCGAAAAAATAACGTCAAACGTCAATCGTTTCGGGGCGCCACTAAACATACTAGGTACATAAATTAAACGTTACGAAAACGTGTGTCCAGTTTCGGAGTATTTGTTAAAATGCACAATTTATCATGTACGATGCGTCGTTAGGTATTTTGATGTACAGCAATTTGTTATGATCGATACGTTCGTCATATTTAACATTTTTAGATGGAGTAATGAGTCATTTAATTTACCCATGATTCATAACCCACTTAGATTTGCTTAAAGTTTAATAATATAAAGAATTAAAATCATAGAATATATAAGTACACAAAATGTTTTGCTGTCCAATCATCTCACATTGTAATTATGCCATGCTAATTAAGAACTATATAAACTTAATTTTGAAAACTAATCCTATGAATGAGTTAAAACTTCCTAAAAGAGTCTAATTAGGTGAGTAATATAAAATGAAGCTAAACCCCAAAATGTCTTCCCCCAATAGTCGTATGATGTTCAACTTATTTTATAAATCTCTAATCAAGGAGACCCATAGATATGCTTTATATTTATTTTCATAGCATAGTTCATGCATAGTTCAGGCTTTATATTTATTTTCAAGAAAACATAAACAACCTTAAAACCCTGCATAGTTTCGATTATTATTATTTAACATAATGAATGTTTCTGCAACTAAGCATAAAGTTCAGAGCTGAAATTAATCTTAGGCAGTGCACTATTTTTTTTTTTTGCACCGAATGCAATACTCTAAAGTGCACGGGGTGTGTGTAGCAGCTCGGTAAGCGTACCTCAGGCTTGAAGGCTCACTCATAGCATTCACGGTGTATGACCTAGTTTTTCCTTGCCGCCCGTGAAAGAGTAACACCACCACAACCGCCACACAAGAAACAGCGAAATTATACGTACCCAGCATCGCTCCGTTGACACTAATTAAAAGTGAAATGTGAAAGGTGGCAAACATTCCGCAAAACTATTGCAAGACACGCGCATGCACACCCCATTTCATTTTTAAAACTGCTTGAGAGCGTGCCCGTACTTATTGCTTTGCAGTTTACAGGATGGTGTGCAGTTTCTATCTTCGCTGGAATTTTTTCGAGCATTTCACCGCGGTTAATGGTTTCTACATACAGCACACCGAGCGAGTGGAGTGTTTTAATTTTGTACAAAAATCTAGCACTCATCGACCACTCCTGGCGGCTCAATGCAAAGTTAGTTCATTTCGCAAGCCAACCTCTGATCTGGTTAGGCAACGGGCAACGGGTCCAGCGCTCTAAATGGAAAAACTTTGCCGTTGCACTATCCCACTGAGTGAAATGGGAAAAGGCACTTCATCAAACAGTAGCCTGCAGGGGCAGGAATGTACCGGAACACCGTTACTAATCGAAAATTGGCGGGCAGGCGAAGCAGAAGCTGTGTGCACCTTACCGAGGCGGGGAAACAGTTTTACTTTGTAGCGTAGCTTGTGCGAAGACGGTACGGCAAGTAGCTTAATTTCGGCTCGCCTTAGAAAACAGTGCACCGAAACTTACATTCCACCTAGCATACAGGGGCTGGCTGGATGGTCGCGGTGTTTGGTTGGTATGTTTTTGGAAGCACGTAAAAAGCATTCAGAAAGTGTAACGAAATAACTGTACTACTTACCAGTTTGGCATACCGCCGACAAAGACGTCCGAGTTGGTGGCGAACTTGCCGAACAGAAACTCCTTCCCTCGCGAGCTGCGACTTTGTGAGACACCGTCGACGGTCAGGGTTGTGTGCTCGTCGTTGCGCATTACCTAAAAAAAGAACAAGGAAATGAAATGTTTATTTTGCTGAGATTTACTAAAATAATGTATGTTGTTCGTTGTATATTGCAATCAGTTTAGCAACAGATACAGTCAGTCTAAAAAGTATTCGTCTAGCTGAATATTTTACAGAAAAAGGCGAATTATGGCCGTAATACGTATGGGGCGCTAAAAGTAATGATGAGGTTTGATAAAGGGACCATCAATACACACGTACTGCTAAAAATAAGCATTTAAATAGTGCAATAGCAACCAAAATACATAAAAAACTAAAAAA
>KI919452.1:0-29554 GCA_000473525.2 Anopheles melas | reverse complement strand
ACTTTTTTTAGTTTTTTGATTAATATAGTTGTTATTGCACTATTTAAATGCTTATTTTTAGCAGTACGTGTGTATTGATAGTCCCTTTATCAAACCCCATGATTACATAATTCGTCTTTTTCTGCAAAATATTCAGCTAGACGAATACTTTTAGGACTGACTGTATATGTACATTTACCAATCGTTTCAATTGTACCGTTTGTATATGTTTACTACAAATTTTCAATCGAAATTCTAAGAAAAAGATACTCGAAAACTATTCTTTTCAGCATTATTAGGTTGTGTGTTACTTTTACTTTAAGAGAAATGATAATTATTTCTTAAGCAGGGAAAGTTTTTTTGACTATTAGATAATGAAAAATGCTAAACTGACTTATTCAATTGTAAGGAAAATTCTAGCAACTTGAAACTTTTTCTAGTCTTGTTCATTCAGCAATATAGCAATCCAATAGGCGATATATTTTAATAGCATTTTTAAAATATTGTATGGTGTAAAAACACTGTAGCTTCTCATGTACTTATCGTCCCTTTCACTGGCCTGTGCTAAACATGTATTTGATAATTCAGACTCTATATTTATTGCACGTATGAATGTGGAAATCTTACGTTGCTTAGAAGAACGCTAGAATACATCCGTGTTTTTCCGATTAGTTCTCTCCGTTTCAGTGTGTACGACCCGTTTCAGCCACTGGACGGCAGATCACAACAAAATACCAAGCCAAGGGCGTTGTTTACGTTTTCTCAAGCGTAATAAACTCCAATGAGTACGAAATTCGGGAAGCACCCGCCCATCGAACTGTTGCCCAGTGACGTGCTTGCGCGCGGAACGTGCATGTGCGGCAGCTGTTTAACCGTCGTCAATCTTGGCAGTTACGGTCATTTTTCGGAACGTTCGGTGAGCTTCACTACCGGCAGCACAGTAGGAAATGATGCCCGGAAGGTATAATTCCAAACGTATTTACTGCATTATTCAATTGCCAGTGCTTGAATGAATACAAAGCGCCGGAGCTTCTTAGCCAGATATCACGCAATGGGCTATCGAACGTCTGCTTTGACGGTGCTCTCTTGATTGCAATCATTACTCATCACAGCAGCTGTTCAAAAAATAACAAATAAGTAACCTTTTACAGGCGGAGTACTCTAACGTGGTCTGTTATCTGTTGAAGTTGAACCTTTTTATTTCCTTTGCTCCGTAACGTTACTAGCTTTTGCCATTTCAATCCCCTTTCCAGAGGTTCTACAAATATGAACCAACCAGCTACCACCGTTCCTTGGAATTAGTTACACAACATACGCTGGGGCCTTCTTCATTACCATGCGTTTACAGCCAAATCCGTCCCTAACACTGTATCGACTCATTCCAAAAATGAGCGAGCTCGCTTATTCATTTCGCCGTTAAGCAATTGATCCAACTAGGAATTACAGCTAAATTGGCTAACGTCCGTAGTGGTGTCGTCCGTCTTGTGTACCAGGCGGCTAAGCCCACCCACGCTACAATCATGCTGACTCGCATTGTGTGTATGTGTGTCTGCGGGTGAATGTGAACCAGTTTTTCGCACCCTATTCCATGGCCCTATTCCGCAGAAGGTGTCACACTGATACCGGTCACGAAGCTTTTCCACTTGCCAAACAGTCCAGTCGGTTCTGGGAGGCGGCAATGAAACACAAATCCCCACCGACTAGCCGCCGAACTATAATACTAGACGCTGTCTGTGGCGTCAACGATACGCACGGCGACATATGTGCCAGATATGGTCTGCCATGCCTCCGAAACGACCCTGCCCTCGAACGTTACACCCTCGTGCCGATAAATCCGAATGTTCGGTGGGTCTGTTTCCGGTCGAGTGGTGGCGTGCGTTGACTTAACCTTTATTTCCTTCGCTTCCGCTCACCGTGGCGCACCGACACACGCACTTTTGCTGGTTTTGGTCAATGGCCCATATCACTGGGCGGATGTTTTCGATTCTGTTTGGGGAAACCATTCCTTTTTCCGTTTCACAAGGTTCTTAGCGTAGCTGTGGCTTTTTTGTGGGGCGGGAACTGGCCAATTAATGAAATAAAAATTTATTGTCCATGCTTAATATGGCGTTTTGACACTTATTCTATGCCACCGAAATGGACGAGAATAATGAAGTTGTACAAGATTTTGCAAAGTTATTTCTTATCTCAATGCTTCTTTACCATACTTTAATAATTTCTTTACCAATTTCAAAAGTAAGTCAGAGGTATACAAAATCCTTATAACAACCTAAACAAAAAGGTGCAATCTTACAAGGAATTGGACAACTACATTTCTTTAAGATACATAACATGTAAAATCATAATGCTTCCTTGTGTGTTTCTCTGTTACTGGCAGTAGTGGTTGCTAATTATTGGCTGCTTTCTACAGCATGAGAAAAGAACAACTGTGATCGAACCACAATCTTGTATGTACAGCGAATTGTTCACTACATCCATAAAAGTCCTTTCCAATACTTATCCAATCAAGCTAAAATAAAGAAAGAAATGAAAAGACTTTGATATTTTTAATACGTCTTCACAGAACTGTGTGTGAGCCGTTACACATTCGCCTTATTTACACAATCGCCCTGTAAGTTGTGTCCTTTCTCTTTCAACGCACATTACTGGTTATTGGATACTGGTCAAATTATTACTAATTTGATGTTGCTTTGGTTTTAGCTATCTTTTTACTACAAAGATATCTTGCACAGCCTTACAAAATCAACGCATTGTGCGCAATCGCAATCCTTCTCTGGTTTGAATCGAGTATAAAAGTAATATGGTTTGACCATTTGACGTAACCTTCACTGTCCTCAAAACCGATATTTAACCGACGTAATGCGATCATTAAAGACACTGCTGGTTCAAAGATGGTCGATTGAACTCACAGCGAGTGGCCACAATGGCTCATCAGCAGGCAGTGACTTTCGATTCGAAGACTCGTTAGTACATGCCCAAAATAGCCTTTGGCCCCTTGTTTGCAAAACTTGCTGCGAACAGAAACCAAACGGTGGGAAGTCTTCGGTTCCTTTCGTAGCCAGTAAAATGGCCAGCCCGTCGAACCAGCCAGTTGAGGATTTGCATCTATGGTGATGAAATTCGTTTCCTTCCGCCCTATCATCGACTTTGGGGTGGTAACCGAGCGTAAACTTTGGAAGATGCTTGCTGTTTGCCAATTGGATTAGGGATTAATTCTCCGAAACGAATATTTGCGCGGTGCTCTTTTGGCGTGGCGTCCGTTCGATGTGATGAAGTCCGCTGAAGTTCGTCTGTCAAGATGTTATGAAAAGTGATTGGATGTTATTGATGTTCGGCGCTTAAATGAAGCATGCTCGAGCTCATTAAGAGAGGTTGTGTGACAAGCTCGTAATGGTAGTTCAACATCAGGTAGCATTTTGCAATGAAACCTGCGATGATGTTTTGAGATATCTGGAGAATTTTCATCATTGTTTTCTATATTTAAAAGAAGTTTTTTTTTATTTTTTTATCTAATAGTAGATGTAGCTTGAAATAAGAGTGCAGATCTGCTAAAGATCTTTGATGAACAATATATCGTTCAATATAGAATATGTTATTTATGTTTCATAACCCAAATTCCGGAGTTTTAAAAAATGGTCATCATTAAGGGTACATATTCAACTAATATATAGCACTAATAAACTAAGTATATCACTCTTATCCTAAAGTACCAGTTCAATTATTAGTTCACGTCGATATACTTATTTCCAATTTTGAAATGAATATTTCTTATTACACCCGCACACACGCCACAACATATGAAAAAATACATTGAGTGTGAAATTAAAAGCATGCACATGTAAAATGTAAATTGATTTCCCTTCGCGCAGTCGGTCTGTTGGAGCTACCTTTCAACAGAATATGTTTCAACGTAGCAAATATTTGTTACCATCGCACAATGGTGCACACACTTTGCCGAAAGCAGGCGAACGGGTCGGAACGGATGGGAGGGGTTGTGGGATGAGTGGCAGCGATTCCGGCTATACGCGTGGGAAGCAACATAATGGTGCTCTCGTTACAGTGACGTCTGTATAAAGAATGTTACCATTCTTCCTACCCTGCCTGTAACCCGTCAGCCCTTTGCTATCAACATCGCGTCCATCATTCACTGCGCGTCTGTGTACGATAAGCTCACTTTCGCTGACAACGATCCCGTGAATTAACATAAAACATTTAAAACGACTTCCGCGATGGGAAGAAATTTGAACGCCAGTGTTAACCTAAGCCAAGCCGCCTTGTAAGGTTGTTTCTTGTTACGGTGACACGAGCAGAACAGATACTAAGGAGGAAATATAACGGTCGGGCTAGATACTGAAGGAATGTGTGTGTTGGAGTGTTGGTTAGTCAGGAATGGGTAATACGGTCTAAAAATATGCACCATTGGAGCAAGAGCATTGTTGTCGAATTTCGCATTGGAAAGTGCGAACCCCCGCTCTAGAGTATAGTAGGAATAGCAAACATGGGAGGGTAGCAGTAAAGTCGTGAAAGCTGTTGCGCATTCCAGCACTACTGACATGGTCACGGGACTTGCAAACCGATCAAAATTAAATTCCTTATCATGTTGTCTGTGCTTCCTTTATGCATATACGGTAGATTGACTTGACAATCTCATCATCAATAATCAGTTTACCTTACTTTTTTATCAAACTGGCTGTGTTTCCCAAGAGCATATGATAACGAAGTTTACATAAGCTTTTCCTTGAACGCACATGCGATGATAAATATCAAAATCAAAAGCAAGGTACAAATATTTACGTTTGCAGTAAGCATGGAAAGGCAATCAACAAATGAATGTTTTAAGTATACAATGAAAACTCTCGAAGATGTATTCTCTTCAAGATGAGTTTTTTCTTCTTCTTTAAAGCTGGAAATAGACGAACCGAGATTTTCGCGGTAACGTGAAAATCGCGTATGACTTGTGCTGTCAATTTTGTAAGAAAATCTGACAGACAGACGAGATAATCGCGGTTCTTATATGGTTCTTATATACGGTTCTTATATTATACCCATCCGAGTTCTGGTGGACGATTGAATGTGCCAAAATGAAATAATTTTATCATTTTGTGAATCAATTATCACAATTATATCACATTGTTTACGCAAAATAAAATACAACACTCGTACAAATCTACTATAAAAATAAAAATAATAGGGTTCGCGCTGCCGCGAAAATCTCAGAAAAAGGTACAGAGTTGGGTATCTCTGTGAAACAGTAGACGCAATTGTAGCTGCGGAAGATTTGACAGCTAAACTGTTCTACAACTGTACAACGAAGCGCGACTTTCGCGGTTCCGCGACGATCTCGGTTCGTGTATTTCCAGCATAAGAAGAAGTTTTTTGTTGACACAAAATTGACGAAGTACTCGATAATGAAGTTATTTAATGGATTTAACTATGAATTTGTGCGCATTATTTGTTTACATTGCACATCAACTGTTTGCTGTGATGCTTTATCCGTCAGATATTTCGCTGTATATTTCACCTCATGTAGCCGCGCGGTTAGGCACATTTCATTAGCCGCGTTCAGACACGACATATTTTGCTAGAAAATATCTGTCAAACACACTTTTCCACTAGTTTTTCACTAGGAAGTCTAGCAGCCTGTGGCGAATCTTTTTCGTGCAATCCAATCTATCCATCGCTGGATGGATAACAAAAATATTTGCTTGCAATCTTTTGACAGGTCGAGAGAAATATCGTGTTTTTTCGTGTTTAAACATTAGTTTTCGATTGCTTTGAAGTCCTAAATGTTCTAACGGGTTTGTATTGTGCATTTCTTACAACAAGAAACCGTGTTTTACGAATAATTTTGTTAAATTACGATAATTGTATCCTGCTAAGATTCGTGGTGTGTGAACGCAAAAATATTGGCGAAACTTTTTTGACACTTTTTTCTAGTGGAAGGGGAAAGATTCGCGAAAAAAGATATGCCGTGTCTGAGCGTACCTATTAGATTTTCCTTAACAAGAATATGATGCATTTTATTAAAGCAACTATTTGGATGACTTAATACAAGGATTTCATTAATCTTTCATCGCCATGTTATAAACAAAGGATAGATTTCACATTGTACCTGTTTGTGCCGATTCGATGTTTCATTTTACTCTCAGTATTTAATTGAAAGTTAAATATACACCTCATATCTAGTGCTGTTTTATTACTAATAAACTTTTAGTTCCTCCAGCAGGACCGTTTCAAACGGTAGTGATTCGTGGTCACAGAATGGAAAAGTTATGTTTCTGAATATAATGTGGACTGCAAACATTTCTCCTTTTATCTCCATGAGTGATTGGTCCCAACAAATTTCAAGAAAGATTTGTCAAAAGTAAATTCGTCTACTTTTTTGCTTCAGCTATTACTAGTTTGTTTGTAAAAAAATGTTCATTTAATTGTCAAAAGGGAAAACTGAAAATGGAAAACTAGCTACGGCCTTGCTTCATAGCTTAATGACTACCAAAGTTTATACAGTAGGTGTTCGCTATATGGGAAGTTTTGCATCAAAGCAACACCTACATGTTTTATTTCCATGTTTTTTTTCTCTTTTTTTCCATTTGCATGCGTACGCAAACATACGATGCCGGATGATTTTAACTGGGATCAGTCCCAGTTAGCAAACTTCCAGTTAAAAAGCATTTCAGTTACAAAGCATCTGGATAAGCTCATTTGATATATCAACTCACTTTGATGCCAACTAAAAAGCGTTGAACTATTGAATTCTGACTGTAAATGTAAACACGTCCACCAGTCCCTTCTTTAAATCCACAAACATAGGCTTTGATCGAATATGCGTCTCGATTTGTTTTGATTTGTCTTAAGTTACTTTGTCTTTTCTGCAATTTTTAACTGCATCTTTTCCCAGTTAAGATAGTAACATTAACATTTTAGCATTTATTGTTCACATTCAACCAGCACTTTACTATTAGTGTAATAAATAATGATATATATAAATCGCCTATGTTAATTCATGATCCCAAAGAAGGACAATATACTTTGCAAATCTGTTTTTGATTTGGTAATGCTCATAACAACATTATACTTAATTTCAAAATGTACAAATATATGCTCTAGCCACCTATATATGTAGGCATTTTCACATAGGCCTATAAGCCAAAAAGTAGAACAGTAAAATATTGTTTTACCGATGTTGTAACGTTAAATTGGATTAATAAAAAATGAACGGAAGCGAATAAATGAGCACTCGGACAAGAGTTCAGTATGGTTGTAGCGCAGGTTAAGTAAGAAATAATAGTTGTTCTAGAAGATTCCTTACATAATGACTCTGTTCATGTTCTGGTACCTCATGTTTACCATAGTCATTGTGAAGTCTCGACCATTAGCGAAGTGTAATAAATACGAGATCTAATGAAAGCATGCTGTAATTAAACGTAGATTTTCGCCTAGATCAAATATCCTCATTTACCTGCACTTTATGCCAGTGGCCATCGTGAAGATCCCGACCGACGGTAATGATTTGTGCGCCTCCACCAAGATTATACCGCAGTCGAAGCGCTCCCTCAACCAGTTTCAGCTCGAAGAAGTCGAACGTGCCACCGTCGTCGGTGTAGAGCACGAGCCCATTTGGCTGCTCCGTCTTGAACTCGAGCTCCAGTGACCCATTCAACCCGGTATACCATTTGCGGAATTGTGCAAAACTGTTCTGCGATCCGTCCAGCACGAACCCGGAACATCCGCACCCGAGCTGGGACAGCATTAGGCCTAGCAATAGCAACTTGGGCAGCCGAACTGTTGCCATGGCATTGCTCAGAATCTTTGGCAGGCTAAACGGTAGAGACGACGATGATGATGACGGCGATGATGCTGCAGGGGCTGAAGCGAGGTCAAACGATTGCTGCGCTTTGCTCTCGGAAGCCAGCGCTGTCGCCACGGGCCCTGTCGCCGTCCTCAACGGCTGCTGGCAATGGTAGTTGCTTTTATTGTCCGCACTCGATGCCTCACTGCCCAGAGCTGATTGCTTGAGAGAGCTGTTGCGCTGCCGTACGTTGGCACCCTTCTCCGCTACGATACATATATTATTGTCCGGGTGATTAGGGCTTTTAATGGAATTACTGTGGTCTGTAGAACGATACTGTCGTTGCTGAAGAGTTAGTTCCGCAGTCGGTTTCGCTCTAGCAAAGGATCCACCCACTGCCATCCCACACGACGCCTGTTCTCGCTGTTTTCTCTTGCATTTTCTCCTCGCGGATAATCTAATCACATTGGCCCCTTCCAAAAGTGGTGCCGCACTTTCCATAATGGATACACATTCTGCCTCTCCGCTAGTCTGGGAACCACCGCCAACAGCTCCATTTCCATCCGCTTTCGTATCGCTCGCACGGGTTGTATGTTCCTCCACACGTACCGACGCCATCTTGTCTTCACTCACGCACCGAATGCTGGGGTTTCTTTTTCGATCTTTTTTCCGTCACCCACTGCAATATTATGTTTCTCTTTCTCTTTCTCTTTCTCTTTCTCTTTCTTCTACACTCAACGGCAATCACTCACACCAACACGTACACACTCTCACGTCACTATCTCTTCGAGGTTTGGTTGTGTACAACTTGCTTTATCCTGCCTGTTTCGCGCTCATGCTCACAAATTCTAGCGGGATTTTCTTCACTATTTGCTCACTAAGAACGAGTATGCCAACATGAAGTGTACACACACACATACCAGTTTCACACACGCACACACATACGCGCGCCTACACACACACACACACACACTCACACTTTCACTGTTTCTTTGCGTATTTTTTGTTGTTTCTGTTGATGTGTCTCTCTCCTGTTTTTCCCGATCTCACTATTCTCCAGCACTTCGCAACACGCTTATCTTTTTTCTTGGTTTGCAAGCGCCGCTGCTTGCTTTGATCAATTTTTCATACATTTCCTGAAAAGAGGTAAGCAACCATAACCAACACTTTGTATGCGCTTTTTATCGCATTCGATCCATCACTTGCCCTTAATACTTTGCAAGCATAAAATTATTTCTTATTTTTTGCTTTAATTTGTCCACAAAAAATTATATACAAACTCTTTTGTCCAAATTGCATCGGCTTTTCTAACGATATTTGCTTCACAAAATATATATATATGTAAATCCTTTTAAAGATTCTAGCTATTCAATGTCTTCCTTTGCACAACGATTAAAACGTTGATATTAAATTGACTCCATTTTGCCTGCTTGTCACCTCGCCCAAATGAGCCACCTATCATTCATCATATTTGTATCACCATTGTTGAAAAACATAATTGCTTGCTAATATACACACATTTTTGCTTCGTGCTACCACCGACCATGCGCCTCCATTTAAAACTGTATTCTTCTTCAATTTTGCACGATTCCTGTTCGGAAAGATCGTACCGTGCAGCAAACAATAACCTAAGCTCGCATTATGTTCACCACCCTATTCAACAAAGTAAATGCTTCATCTCTAGGTGCTTCACTTCACTATGAAAATCGCGCAAATAAAAGCAGCGCGAGCTAAAGTAAAAGAGAATGGTAACCAGGTGTGAACGGATGGCGTAAAATATCCTGATTCTATTAAAAGCACCCACACATCCAAAGCGTTTCGTTTCGCTCGCAATTGGAGATGAGAGAAAGAGTAGGAAAATGGTCGTGCGCTTAGCTCAACTCCGAATCTCAATTCAAAAGAACCTGATTACTCACAAAACAGTCCACGAGTCGCGGCACAAAAAACTGTTCTGCTGTTTAGGAACCGTTGTATGTTTCATTTCCACTGGCACATCGATGCAAGGGAGTGAAAAATGCACCATAAAAGAAAAAAAAATACGCACACTTTAGAAAAAAAAACTCTATGAAAGGTCGAAGAAACTCCGCACATTAAGCAAGCGTCGCTCCATCCAAAAACGTAGCGTGTTCTGGAAATTAAGGCAAATGAGGTGTTTGAATGAGTACGCGTATTAGTATGCGTATCTGCAAATGTGTGTACGAGTCACCTAACGAGTACGGTACCGAAAAGTTCTCCAAAATTCATCACACGAACACACTCACACACATGATCCGACCGACGGACGTAGTTGCGAAGGTTGGCCTAAACCAGTTGGTCGACAAGAAAAAACGGTCGAAACATGTGTTTATTCTATGCACGCATACCACCAAAAGCTCTTTTGTACGGTGTAACACAACAACGGTGAGACAGGGCTTTGCTGTTTTCCTTATCACTCACCCACCACTAGCGGGAGCGACCAACTCAGCGTCGAGCGTGGGAGAAGTGGAACTCCGCAGAAGAAAGGGCCGCGGTGTGTAGCTAGTACAGAAATCGATATGAAAAATCCTTGACTAGGTTACAGGCACCACTAGCGCGATGGAAGCACGCCGTAGCTGTATACGAAGAAAAGAATCTCTCACGTCCGCGCGTGTTTTTCCGTCCCCGTGAGCAATGTCCTACAGTCCTTGGAAATACGGTTCATTCTAGAGCCTCGCTCTTTTTACTCGAATTCTTTCTCTCGTTTTCTCCCTCTCTGTCTCTTTTGGTCGAAAATTTTACATTGCATCTTCACTGTCTCCATCTCACTTGGCTCCATTTGCTGTTGGCCACAAGGGGTTCCGTTTCATATTCCTTTTGGGAAATGGAAAGAAAATTTCACAGTTGAATTTTCTTTTCCATTTACCCTCAGCTACCCGTCGTTCTCTTCGCTCACTCAAGCACATTTGCACGTTGCTCTCGCTCATACTCTCGAGCAAAATATCTCATTTTGAGAATGGGGGGGGGGGGGGCAGGAGGTTCCACTTGGCACGTTCTCCAGAATTATCCTCCCCCTGCCAAAGCGCTTTTTTTCGTTCTCGGTCGATGCTGAATATTGAGCACAGATGAGTATATCAAATAATTAAGTTTCTTTTTTCTCCTTTGCACCATTCGTTTGCACTCGTAATCATAGCCCTTTGATTTTCCTTTGATTTGTATGGCATTATACATTAGCACAGTAGAACGAGTATGCGTGCTTGCTTTTTGTGGCTCAACACGCAACGCAAACTTTTTACACTTTAATCCGAATTGTATGCCGCTAGTGTTACCTACATAAAATCACGATCACTTATCACCAACGCCGTATACCACGTACAAACACGCTTGTGGGGAATATGTAAAGTGATTGTAAAACCACCTACTTCACAGGCCATCCACTGGATGGTGAACACTGGTACAGAACGGCAGTACGCATGGTTTGTCCGCGGTCGTCCTGCGTCGGATTACAAAGCTCAACTGCACTCGTTTTGCCTTTGCGATGAGCACAAAAGTGCCCAAAACCGTCTACCTCTACCGTCATCACTCATCGCTCAAAACGAATGAACCCACGGAACACTCAGCGCCTTTTCCCCTTCACATTGCCCAAGCAGTACGCAAACACTAACACATTGTACGAGTGTGCGAAGATTTCTCCCACGGATACGGATGTTTTACCGTTTTGTTTTTGTTCGCTAATGTGCGCCCTTGCTCTCTGCTAAAGAGAAGGTTACTCTCGCGAATGATTGGGGAATGTTTTCGTTCGCCGTCATCAAAATGAGGCACAGATCTTTTTTTTCCAAACCGACTCTCACCGTGAAGCGCCTTATTGACTGTACTACATTTTCCTTGGTAATGGAATGTGTGGGAGCTTTTTCCTCGCGCAAATGAGTTCCATTCCAACCGGCGTGGGAGGCATGCGAATGGAGGTTCACTGTAAAATGTCCGATAAACCGAAAGCAACAAAACACCGACTTTGAATTCGGTTATTGACAGCGAAATAAATTGAACCGACGAATGGGTTGATAGTCGCTCCAATGCCATTGAGTGAAGGTGGTTAACGCTGCTCAACTGTTGTACCATTTCTACTTTTGAACTAATGCAGCAGAGTCAAGGCAATGTCGCCGTAGAGCGATTGCAAGTGAAAGTCGTCATTCGTATGTATTTGGTTGGGAAGAATTATGTTGTGAAGTTCCAGCTACACATACTTCCAATGGAAAAGCAATAATTTGTAATTGATGAAAATATATAGGTTTGTAAACGTACAATTTTTAATAATTTGTAAATGTAACGATCAAAAGGTAAACCGTTCTTCAGTACAAGGATCGAAAACTTGCCTAATTATGCTTCTAACAAAAATGCGTAGCAAAAAGCCGACATTAAATAATATTTTACCATTTACGTATAAAACATTACTACAAGTAGAAATCAATCCGACATTAATGAATCAACAATATTTTTTTAAGAAGGCCACACTGAATCACCTTGTGTTCGCCTATTCGATATTGCATACATGCTATTGACATTTGGTGACACTCAGAACCATTCCTTTGCTCTCCAGGAGAGAAAAAGCCAAACCGAGAACTTTTCCCACGCACTCAAAACATAGTGGAAAATGGACGCATGTGCAGTAGCTTACCCTGTAGCTGAACCTTTCAATCCGGCCGCTACCGATAAGTGGACAACTTTCCCCTTTTACGGAGCACGCTGTCCGTAGTAATATACATCGTTTCGCAGCTGACAAAGAGCCATACAAATACACCCACACGAGAAGTCTGAAGCGTGCATTCACACGCGGAGTCTGCCATCTCGGTCGCGCTTCAATGTATGCTGGCAGTCTCTATCTCACTCTTTCTCCCTCGAACTGTGAATTGAAGAGGAGTGCTGCATTTTTGGCACAACCGTATCGATTCGAGGCGGTTGCGTGTAAAGCTCAGTAAATGCATTTGTAAAAGCTCGTGCACTAGTGCACTTCGTCATTCGCAAGCGCACTTCATCCTTACTGCATTGTTACCGTTTTCTGGGTGGATTTTGATGAATCAACCACCTCGTAAAAGCTCTTAGCTCATCTAGCCCGAGCAGATTTTTTCTTTACAATTTCGCTTGTTTTCAACTGTTTTGGTGTCTATCTGTTTTATCCGTTAATGACTTGAGGGATGAAAAGTTGTGCGACCGCTGTTGGTAATTTTTGTTACTATCATTTCTGGCATAACTTTACAACGATTGCAATCATGGTATGATGATTTTCTATCTAACTGCTACTCCATGATGCATTTTTCCCAAATTTGATAAGAAATTACAAAAACGAGACGCCATGAAAGGGTATGCATTTATAAAGCGCACACAACACCATACAGACGCACACACACTCAACGGCGTATGGGATGCATCATCAGTAATGTCGTAGAGTTTTATATTCCATGCTCGCAGTGAGCCGATATTTTGCTTCCATTCGCTGAAAACGACAAAACTCAACTACGCTAATAATCGTTGCGCCAGCCGGCAACCACAAAGCAATAACCGACGGAAATGTTTAATGGAACAGGCGAGGGCTGAAGCAGAACGCTTATGGCATCCCCGCTCGATACAACCCCCCTTCTCTTACCCAATCCCACCTCGGTAAATATGGGTTTGCCAAACGATTCACTTCGATCGTCTTTGGAGAACACTTCACTTCAACTTTACTCCTGCACTATTCTCTCGTGCAAGTGCAAACATCTGAAAGGAAATGTTTTGGAAAGAACTAAAATAAAACACTTCAGAGTTGAAGGAGCACGTCGAGGAAAATCAAAATCTCTCCACAAGCAAATGGCTGCCTGCCGGACTCTTCACGATACGGTTTTGATAGCGAACAATCTCTTCCAGCTTTTCCGTCTGTTGATTGATCATAAGCTTGACTGTAAAAAAAATGCTTTCTTCCTTACTGAAGTGGAACCTTCTTTTGCCTAGTAATTATATATTGCTAAGCTTTGATAAGCACTCCGTTAAAGAAAGAAAAGGCAAATCGGAGGCTAACCATTTTAACGAAAATGTGTTAAAGAAAAATTCATCCCGGCATCTGATGTAATGGAAGGTCTTAAAACAAATTTAAAAAATATATAATCTGTCATAATCTCCTTTGCAATAATGGAATTTGAAAACATTTCACACAAATTTAGGTCACCAAATCTTGTGCCAAAGTTAGACACTCTATAAACGATCTACATAAAACAGTGGCCATTGAACTGTCGAAAGGCAGCTTATTTATGTAAATCCATACACCACTAGACTTGAACCATATGCAATATTTGTCATTTTCCACTAACCCAACTCACTCACAATGTGATCGTAAGATGGCACGAAAAAGAAATCGTGTGCAACACGGTTCTCGTTTTGGATGGTAAGCATGTCTACTGCATGTCATTTTCATCGAAACACGCTTTAGAACACGTAACATGTCTGCATCATACATTTTTTCCTCAATAAGTCAGACATCTTGAAGAGTTTGCTGTCTATAAACAATTGCAAATATAGGGGGAGTTTACGACATTAGCCAGTTATATAGAATTTGATACTTGGCTTTTTGTTTGCTGAAGCATATATATTGTATCAATAAAGGTTATGAATTGTTTGGATCGATATTTTAAAATTTATTATAACACATTTCAAACCAAAACCTCATTGTAAGTATCTTGCCAGTTTTTTGTAAACTATTAATTGAGCTTCCGGTAACCTGTAAGTAATAAAATTCTAATACACTTCATAATACATCAATACTTTTTAATGATGACTATAACTATACATTTTATCGAACTATTATTTTAAGAATTAATTAGGCTTGTTACTCATGAAGAAGAATTAATTCATTGTAAGAATTAATTATGCTTTTTACAAAAAAAATTAAATATACGAATAAAGGTCGCCGGAATGAAATATTCTCAATCATGACTACACATCTAGACACGAGCAAATGTAGAATATTAATGCATTCGTTAGCATTGAAAAATATTGAAGTAAATTCATTCTACTTTATGTACATGATCTAAGAAGACAAATGACGCGTTTTTATCCAAACCTGCCATGTACCTAGCTAATAGGTTGTTAATATGACCAAATGCTTCCTTCTGTTTCTCTTCTATCTAATTTCAAACAATGTACCAAAGGACCTTTAGCATTCCACAGCTAATGATGCCGTTGTTTTGTAGGTCAGTCGTGTTTCATTCTCCAGACATCTTGTACCCAATTTAAATGTCCTCGCTATTCGAATCCTTTTCCAATCAATGGCAATTTGAATGTCTTCGCACAAGTTTAAGCTGTTTTCGACACAACATCGTAATGGAAGATAACGAAAGATGTCGCCACCGAAGCGCGGCGCGAAGTTCAAACATCAATAAGCTTCAAGTGTGCTTTTGACGATGCTTTTAAAAGCACTATCATGTCACAAGTGCTATTTAAAATGGCAACATGTGATAGTATTAAAAATTACTTATTGCAGCTGTAGCAGACAATTTACCTTACTGAACCATTAAATGTAAATTTATTTATTTGTGTTATGTTTTTATCACCCGTAATTCATCCGACAGACTTCATAATCATAATCCAAAAACATGCCAATAAACTTGAAGCTTTTGCCGTAACTGGCATCTTATATAATCGCATTATCTCACTGACTTGCATAAATCTTCTCTAACCCCTGACTGTGCCCTGCCTGTTCCATTGACCTACAAAAGTGTGGCATTGCGCGGCTGCAGCCTGATTCCAGCTTTCCAGCCAATGGGCAAATGACCTCGTTTCATTGATAAAAATCCACCACCGAAGCAAACACCCGAAGTGCACCGAGACGAACACCGTCCGAATGTGCTTCCTGCTAATGGGCTGGACGAAGGGATGTTTTTGCGATAGCACCGGGCCTGAACGGGGAAAAGTATGCATTTCTCCGGTGCTCTTGTATCTGATGCACGCCCTGCATCAACGAACCAGACACCCGACACGAGTCGATCAAATGAACAAGGTGGAGCCGTTTCTAAGCAGTCATCTTATATTCTGATGAAACGAATGAATTATGCAAATGTTCATTCGTTGATGAAGGCGCATGCGTTCTAGTTTGAGGTGTGCTCACAGTGAATATGGGAAAGGAAGTGTTGCCAACTCGGTTGAATTTCATTAATGAAGCAAATCGATTAAACGATTTAAAAAAATTAAAGTGATTTTTTGGATTATTTAAAATTAGTAATTATTCTACTGCTATTTATTTATTATTTATTTATTTATTATATTTCGAGTTAAAATTAACAGTCCAATTCAATTAAAATGTATTTTGATTGTATCTGTTTAATTTTTTTATAGTTTTTAAATTAGCATAATTTGCTTGAATTCTCATTTTCTATGATAATTGTGTTTATTGCTGTTATGCATAGGGAGGAGATATCGATAAAGTACTACGGCGATGTATGATTTCAAACAAACAAAAAAAGCTCACTTCATTTAAAATTTCTGCTATCCGAGACTTACTGACATGTACTGTACATACATGCAATGTTTTTTCCATGTTTGTATGATTTCTCAAGTAACATTTAAAAAAATCAACGTATTTTAGTTTTTGACACATTCTACAAACTTATTGTTAAACAATACTTCATTCATGAAAATTACCAGACACTCCCTAATCTTGTCACTTCTCTCGCGTATGAGAGTTTCTCCCAAACCATCTGGACGGGTGCGTGTTCATTTCAGTTCTCTTCACAGTATTCGCCAATCCACGCCACAAAAAAGTGTGCCGATCTCGGAGGCACCCATTCATCCTGTCAGTCTAGTTTCGGCCGGCAGCAACGAAACAGCAAATGGATCAAGGAACCGACAGACTGACCGTAACCTGCAGTACCGTATCACGCAGCACGGCCGCCCATCACTGTAAAGTGTGTTGCAGAGCGTAAAAGGTGAACGAAGGAGTTTGGGGAAAACAACAGACCAGCACATTGAATCAGTCCCAATTATTGGAACCCAACAAGCTCCAGTGCAGTTAGTGTTTGTATGTTTGGGTGTGAGAGAGTATGTGATGCTGCCGGATTGTTGGTTGATTGCGTTTCACTAGCACGCTCTAGACTACTATCTACAACTCTCAGCTGTTCGCATCCTATCCTTACCGCACAAAGTTGACAATTTGTTGCGCTTCTGCTAAATCGTGTGATGCTCTTACCCGACACGTTATCTGCTTCATTGGTGTTCGATCAATCAAAGCAAGTCTCTGTATATGCTCACTGATGTGCACTGTTGTGTTAAAAGGCGTCATGCATACAAAGATATCGAATGCGACAGTTTCCGCATAGTGCTCATACTTTGAGGCTCATTGAACTCACTCCGCTAGATATACATAATTAGAAACAGGGAATAAAACATCAAAGTGTTGCCGTTAGTATTATTAACACCATATTCTGTGATCGTGCGTGATCGACAGTGTTTATTTGTTCGTCTCGAAAGCACATAAAACGTGTTGTTTGCGCCTCTGGAAAATTGTGTTCTATTACATCGCCCTATCCGTTAAACGGGGCGTAAAAAAAGGCCTTCGTATCTTATCGGACAGCCTGCATCATCTAGCCATGTTTTCCCTGTGCGCTAAACCTGCCAGTGGCAACGGTTCCTCCAGAACGTCCCAACAGCTACAGCAAGGTAAGCATCGTGATAAACGATCTTACGCTTAAAATTAAACATTTTTACGCCCTATCCTTCCCACATCCCCTTCTTACTTGACCCACTCCTGCTTCCAGTTGCGTTTTCGTAACAGCAAATAAAGCACACTTCAATCACCCCCAAGGTACAATTAATCCGGGCCTTTCATAGCAGTCCATCTGCTTGTCATCGGCTGGTTCATCCATCACAGGTACGGGTGTACGTGCGCTCCCTCCATCTACAAATTGAGTGTTTCCGCGTACCTAGTAGATCAGTTAAAAAAAACAACAACAACAAGCGTAAATTGCAAAACGACCCACCGAGCAGCACGATTCTTGTGGCTCAGGAAGCTAGAAAATCTGCATACTCGCTTCCTACCCTCAGGATCTCTATCCTTCCCTCTTTCTCTCGCTGTGCTTTATCCGTACGATGTTTTATGATGCCGTGATTTATGGATGTGATTATGAGTTCATTACGTTCGCGAATTGCCTTTTAAGCGGGCCCGATTCGCTGCCTTACCTTTATAATATCCTGCCGCCATAGTGAACGCCTTCGCTAAGTAGAATGCCACACGGTGCCCCATTTTACTTTAAACTCACTATCCTTCGTTCTTTATAGATCAACAGGGAAATGATGCAAATAATGATGATTATAACAGGGCAATCCTTCCCAGCCTTCCCGGCACACCTTGGGGATTATCAGCTTCACCTTGATGCTATTCGGAAACGGCACGGCCACCTGCAGGGCGAATGCGATGCCAAATTATGCGTGTGATCAATGGCAGTGATTAGAATTAACGACGTTTAATCCGTGCACAACGAAGAAGAAGAAAAAAATAACTGCAAAAAAGAAGAAGAAAGCATTAACAAGATCTCGTTACACAAAGCAAGGGAAGCTGGCAAACGGGTAGGGACTGAGCAACAAGAAAACAGAAGGCACACATAATAAAACGCCTTCACGCTTTATCTAACCACCCGTGACCGGTCTGGTAATGTGCATAAATCCTTCACCCGTTTCCGATACTTACCATCGCGCGTTTCGCGCGTTCCGGATCGATGACACCGGCCAAACTCTTAGACCATCTAGATTCCGAATGAGCTTTAATCCTTTTGCAACCTGGTGGTGGTGGTGGTGGTGCTGCTGCCGTGTCGGTGGCATGTTTAGCGTCCACGCGACCACCCTGTTACGGCTGAGTGCGTCAACTTTTGAGAACGTTCATTAAAATTCATTTTAACGATCAAACGCTACCATAACTTACCCACATCATGGTGCCGTTCGGGGTGAGAAAGCACTTCCGATCTTGTTAGTGGATCGTATTTTCGTTTCCCGTCTCCCGTGCTTGTACGCACGTGAACGTAATCGGTGTTTCACATGCGCACGATTCTATAATCGCTTGGTCGCCATCTTGCCTGTGACCGAGCGTGGGCGATGGTCCATAACAGCAAGGATTGGTTATAAAAGTGCACTTATAATATTCGTCTCAGCATCGCAAAGGTTTTCTTTTTTCCTGCTGCTTAAGAAACAAACAACGACGAAATGTTTACCTTGAAGTATCAAATAATGGCACTTGCAAAAAAAACAAAGTGTCCGCTGCACTTGCAATACAAAACTTGTTGCACTGGTTTTGTCTAGTTTGCTACTTTCTAGCAACATGTAGTCTCCTTTTGCTTAACTACTGTACACTCACACAAATGCGCTTTTCGATTCTCTTTTTTCGTTGCTGTGCTTACGGACGCAAAAAAGCAGTAACAAAAAAAACTGACATCGTCATTATTTTGTCATCCATTAGAGATGTTTTGTTCAGCCGTCTCGTGCTCTAAACACGCGACAAAGAATCATTTCCGCTTGCTTCCTGCTATCCATTCCTTGATCGAAAGCAAGCGTTCCTTTACAGCCGCGTGCAGGAAATACAATGAAAAGCTAGCACATTTCTAGATATACTGACAAACTGTCGCAAACCGTTAATGGAACAGAACGTGAATGTTGTGCCAACTTTTCAATGAAATCCCTTTTTTTGCTGTTTTTGTTCTCTGTTTTCATTCTGTTTTGCAGTTTTTCAGGTAAAAGCCGGTAAAAGGCAAATCGTTCCAAAACGTTTTGATTTTTCGTTGTTATTTTTTCTCTTTATCTCTCTCTCTCTCTCTTTCTTTCTCATTCATTCAATATGCTTGAAAAGCACACTATTTTTGCATTGAGTGACTGTTTTCTTGCTTTTCTTGAGTTTCTGTTTTGCTTTCTTCATTCGCTTTCCCAGTTGCATTGGATTAAAAACATTTTCCAATAACTTCAACGCAGCGCAAAATAAAACAAAGCGGTCCTTTGGGATGGGATGGCAAGGCAACAAGCCAAGCTCGACGGCCAAAGCTACCCTAGGGACCAATGAGGGGCCAAAAACTTTTACTCGCATTTTCGCAAAACACTCTCGGGAACACAATGCATTATTTGCTGGATATGAGATACCAAAAAAATCTTTTCCTCTTTCTTAAAGGCAACGATTCTTATGACTTTAAACCGAGAAACAAAAAAAAAACAACCGAGAAGCACGGCCAAGAATTTATACTCTCATTAATATTTCCTAAGATTTTGTCTTTTATTTGATCAGAGCTTTCGGCGGAAAAGAAAAGCCTTTTACAGCCACCTTTTACCGGGCAGGTCGATAGCTGAAAGCGAACCCGGCACGCATCCCAAGAGTAACAGCGGTCATACCGCTCACGCGAGCAACGAGTATTTTTTTATACCAGCTCGGAACCAAAGCATAAACACTTAAACGGACGACTACGGTGCGAAAAGCAAAACAAAAAAATGCTCAACGGTTAAGGGTATGAAAAGGGACGTTTTAGATACACCTGCGTTTAGAGCAAAACAATCAGGCTTTGCTTTTGTTGTAAACGATACAAAATTACATTTTTGACTTCGCATCTTATGAACATCAAGAAATACATACAAACTCACTCACTCACGCACACGGAATACGGTTCGCGGTTTAAAAGTGTTTTTTTTTTTGTAATGTGAATCATGAAAATGTTCCACATACCTGTGTGGACCGTCGTCCGTTGGTCTGCCGTTGAAAACATGGGCTGGCAAGCAGATTACAAAACTTTCATCTTTACGATGGCGTTGATTTTTACAACAGTATCCTCCGATGAGCAGAAGATAATGAAAGTTACTTTTTTTCTATGGTGTTTGTTTTTTTGTATGAGCTTCCTCTGCATGCACACACAGAGATGGCGAGTGTACGTCAAACAGTTCGCCAACAAAAAGTCCCGCTACTAACCGACGGACGAAACAAAAAAACACAATATCCACCACCACATCATTGAGTTTCCACGAGACCATTTGCTACCACCTTTCTCCCGGGGGCGGTAAGAATTCATACGGGCGCAGAACAGCAGGGCGTAGAAGCGAAATCATGTTTAAAATGTCCACGGGCCGGCCATTTCTGCATTGTACGCAACCAAAAATAATTGCTATGAATCAGCAAAGTCGGCCGGTGTTATTAGCTTACGTTGACCGCGTTGCGTTTCCCACTTTCTTGCGGTATAAAGTCCCAAAATGGGCAGCATTGTAGACTAGGGTGTTTTTTGCTGGTTATTGTTCTCAGACACCACAATACATCATGCTTGGCCACTTTAGCGTTGCATTTTTTTCGGAAAAAATCCTACTCGCTTGGGCAGCAACGACATTTCTAAGCTCCTGAGCGGAAAAGAATGAAAATAAGGAATCACATCGAGGAAGAGGGACTGAAGGACTAACATGTTTTGATAACCACTCACAGAAAACGTCTTTCCGCTTCCAGCTCGGACGGTGACACAGTGAAAAGGACCGTACAAAGCTTTGTAAAATATTATGTATGAGTTTCCGCTGTACGCTCGAAAGTGGCTTCGATTTCATCTTCTGCCGGCCGCAACACAAATGCCATTATTCAGTTCTACCTTAACATCTTCCTTAACATCTTCAGCCCATTTTGATCCCTTTCTGTTGAATGTTTTCAGCAGTTTATTACGTGCAATTGTTTCACTCCGTTGCCACCGATTGTGCTGGATTTATTTCCGAGTGTGCTTAGCCGCACGGCCACGTGCCTTCCAGTGGGTACGCCGTGCGTCACTTTATTGAGCCGTGCTCGTACCCCAACCCGCTTTCCATCATTTCAGGCAACGTACTTCGACAATGAGAAAAAAAAAAAACTTTTGCACAGCAAACTTTGGAGCTGAGCGCACTTTCCCTATCCTGACCTACTTCCAGCTCGGTAAGCAGCCTCAATGATGCTGCCATTTGCGGAAGCTACGTTGATTCAAGCAGCCGGATTTTGCAGAGGACGCATGAGAAGATGCATGCATGCAACCAAAGCAAGGGTACAACTTTCTCAATGCGTAACAAACATGCAGTTCGAATTGCCTTGAATCTTCTGAACACACACGCACGCATACACAAACACACGGGTAAGCATAATGCCGTCTCAAGAAGGGTGGCAAGCAATCGTCAGGAACCATCCAAGCGAGGGTCATTTTACGCTCCAGTGGCTAAAAGTGTAGCAAAAACGGCGTCTCATCTTGTTTTTTTCTCGAAGCTACTTCTTGTGGGTGCAAACGAGCATACAGTCCTACATGCTAGGGCGGCCTAAACTGAAAAGTACAGCAGCATATTAGCATAGAACCGTAAGCGCAAATCTGAACATACTTTTATCAAGCCACATACCAATAGCGAATTGCTGTGCTATAAAAGGAGGATCAGCAAAAGCTTTAATGCCACATTTGGTGGTGTATTGAAAATTAGTGGTTGATGCATTTTGCTTCCTTCTTCCCTAGTGACCACTGCCTTTCATCTCGTCGGATTTCGAATCAATCAATACACAGCAAACGCACTCGACTTTTATTATTTCCCGCCGGGATGATTGCATTATCTGTCCAGAGCATCCATTACCTCTCCACCCAACCACTTTAGTATGAGATAATCTGTTTCGTCAAGCACCGCCACTCACAACGTTGTGGTTAACCGCGGTGTAATATCAACATGTAACCGATCCTTTCATATATCCTCCCAGCGGTGGTGGGATAGTTGTGGTTCGGAATCTCGACAAGGTTTCTGAGGACTTTTAGCTAATTTTTTGCCCGAAAATCGTCGTGTCGTTCGTAACATTATCATGTTTCTTGGAAACCTCACATATATGATATATGAAGATATGGCTAACGAGACAATTTAGTAAGCATATGTTATGGCTTACTAAATTGTCTCGTTAGCCATATCTTCATCCTTTTCAATGTTTCCACCAGCCCCGGACAAATGATATAACGGTGTGGAAATGATAGGCATAAGCTTGCTCAGGCTGTTGTATTACCTAGAACTACTTTAGGACATGGGGAGCAATCCGTGCTTTCTGGGAACGAACCTGAACCTTGGAAGTATTTCCAAATGCTACCGATACAGGTGTGTCGATCAGTAAAACAAATCTGTTTCCAATTGCCCGAATCGTAGCCCAATTGCCGCCGATAGCGTTTGGGTGCTCGCTGCTTTGAAACGACGAAACGACCACTTTTCGACTGAGCGACTCTGAACGAAGTAATTACAACTCAGCCACCAGTATCCCTCCCGTGTTGGGCTGCAAATCCGATGCCATGGGCTGTGGTGGATCTAAAGCTCTCCGACTTTGCTACGAGCGATTGGCTCGCAGGCTGACCCGAGAAGTACTGACCAGGGATGCAGGGTTGCCGATGGCTGTTTGATTGGTTTTGCATAATCAACCAGCGCAACCGAAGGCATTTCAAAAGGAATGGACCAATCCAACCTCACTGTGTCAGTAAAGCGATTTTTACTACGATCTTCACACAAACGCACACACACCATCACCATCCAGCCATCGATTGATGTTCAAAGGATGAGAATAAGAATGAACTGAGCGGTATAGGAAAACCAGAATATCTTTAAACAGAAACCACGTTACGGAGCGTATTCGGGAGAACAGATCCCAGCAGCTTACCCTCCGTCCGAAGAGCCGGATATACGAATATTCGTTTCCACATCCCACAGTAGTATATCAGAGCAGGTTCAGTTGATTACGATCTGTCGATTGTTTTTCGAGTAGCTTTTGAACAATCTCTTGCTAGCTGTTGAACAGTTGGGCCATACTTGAGGACCAAACACACAGCCATACCGTTGTGTAGGGGATGCGTACAAACTACACAATCACTTACAAAGCAATTTTTCGAACAAAGCTACATCTCGTGCTGAAAACCCGCTTTGATAGCTTGCAATATGCTAATGAACACAATACTTGCACCTTGAACTCTCGCTGATTTTGAAGCATGGCTGTGCTTTACAAAAGAATATCGCAGCTGGATCTTTTCTCGGTCTTTTCGAAGTGGAAATGAACGTGAACTCGTAACCTAGGCTTTACTTGATAAGGAGGAAAGACTTGAGGATGTCGTGCCTAAGTAGCACACTTAATTTATTACATTATCGGTTTATCGATAACACTGCATCGTGCAAGTAATTGTTAATGTGGTCAAGGCAGTCATCGAAAGTTTTGTTGTATCGTAGATTTCGATTTCGAACTTATTTTGCAGAGGCATTATCATTTCCAAAAGACGCAGTCGATTTAAATAAACATGACAAAATTTAGTAATATATTTAATACAATAATTATCTTAAACTTGTGTTAAACGCCACGATTAGCACGTAATTTTATCATCACAGCTTTTATTCGTCAAATGTAGTATGTGTCTCGTATTCTTGTGTCCTTACCAAAAAAGGATCATTAATTAAAACTAGATAAACAATATTTTCAATAAACATAATAACATATAAGAATAAACATATAAATCATACAATTTGTGCGCTTCTCGACAAGAAAATCAGTGACGGCCATACTAAAAGATAGATATGTTCCATTTACATATTGAGTAAAACATGCAAATATTTCCACGTCTATTCCACGTCTGCATTTAATACAAAACAGTTAAGGTTGCTTTTTAGTCATCGTAGTCATCGTCATCGTTTTGATAAGTTTCTTAAACTATATCCCAAAATTTTTCAATTCAAATCTCATAACCAATAATAACAAAATTTGCTTATAAATCGACATAACGATTGTAATTTTAATTGAGTTTGACATTTATTTACTAATAATCAAATTATTAATTCCTATTATTTCTGGCGTAATGACATCTGCGATTTAGCCAGTCTGCACAAACTTCTTCTAAGTACTCCACAATTGATTTATCAGTCCACGTTGCAGGGTCCTAACGGAAATTAAATCGTGTGGACACATGATGTATGAGTGATAAACAGGATAAACAGATCTTAAAATTACGATGAAATAAATAGCATGAAGGTAAAACGTTCCATAATGCCCAAACAAAAAGGGCCACAGCATAAATTGTATGAAGAAACAAAATACAAATAGGGTAAACGTACCTATAAAGGTGGTAGTACCAATAGTGGTGGTATTGCACTAAAATGCGTTGCATACGATTCAAGTAATCAAGTTTTTTTTATGTTAGTGTGAAATGTTCTCTGATCTTTAACAAAGGGTTTAAAAGTTAAATGGCGCAATTCCGTTTCTTAATGATCTAAAATCCATTATGTGTCACCATTTTTCCTAAATCCTTAGGATTTCATAACGAAACTCATATCTTTATTAACGTTCTAATTGACCACATAACAACGCAATTATTAGTTTTTTAACATAATTGTTATTATAGTATAGTATAGTATAGTATAGTATAGTATAGTTTATTGTGGAAGTAATTGGCCGAGCGAGGTGGCCTTATTACATAATACTACCCTATAACTTAAATCTAGCAATACATAGCTTATCAGTAACCGAACAAATACATAACGCACAGTACAGTAAACAGTTTAAAAATGAGTCGCGTGATGCCAGTCAAAATTATCATAATTAGCATTAAATTTAAGAGCCATCGCAGTCATGGGATCATTTTCACTATAAGCACGTCTAGCCAGTTGAGTTTTAAGTAGTCGATAGTTACGAAATGTTCTAGAGGGTACATTTAAGTTAATTCTAGCTAGTAGTTCGGGTGCGTCAGTCTCACCTAAAATTAGCTTAGACATAAATTTCTGCTGAGCTACTTCTCGTCTCTTTTCAAGCGTCTCTAACCCAAACAGTAAACACCTAGTTTCATAAGACGGACGAGGATCAAGATTGCGACACGGGGTAAAACGCAGGACAAAACGTGTAAACTTTCTCTGTACTGACTCCAATTTTTTGGACCAAAAGCTGGATGAAGGAGACCATACTACAGAACAAGACTCAAGCAGTGGACGAACAAGAGACTTGTACAACATTAAAAGGCAGTGTGGGTCGGAAAATTCTCTCGATTGTCTGCGAATGAAACCTACCATTTTGTTGGCCTTGTCTAAAATATCGGAGTAGTGTTGATGAAAATTCAATTTACAGTCTAAGGTAACGCCTAAGTCCCTAAAAGTCTGGCAACGTTGCAGTATGGTTCCAGATATATTATAGTTATGGGTTATGGGACAGACAGTTCGATGGAACGACATACACATACACTTATCGACAGATATTACTAGGTCAATTTTCTCACACCAGTCGGAAAAGCAGTTCACTGAACTTTGCAAGGAGATAACATCGGATGCTTCACGGATTGGAAGGAATAGCTTAAGATCGTCCGCGTACAATAAACATTCAGAGTTGCTAACAGACAAAGTAACGTCAAATCAATCAAATGGTATTGTTTTATTTAAATTTATTACCTTTTGACCATATTTACGTATTTTTAAGTGTTTACGATAGTGCCAGGTACGGTATAGAGACGCAAAATAGGCATGTTCCTATAGTGCTCTTAGTTATAAAATCAATAAAAACATGAAATTTTAGTTTTTTTTCGTCTATATTTTTTACATGTCGTACTGTTTTCATTAAAATAAGCAACAGAAATGAGTTTTATGTAAGTAATTTACCAAACAATCGACAAAATTCGCTTATCTGGCTGTGTGAAAAATCGACATCAAATTAAGCTTTCTCTTCCGGGTGTGGGTTGACGACAGGTGTTATACAGTACTTTAATCAATATCAACCAAAATCATACACTTTTTACGATCAAATTATGTAAAAAATCGAAATTATGGCAGTAATCCTTCCTATTCATACGAAAACAATTTCAAAACTAAGTTCCATTGATATTATACACTGTTCTTTGTTTACCACCACAATAGGAACACAATACGACGACTATAGGAACCATATCACCATTATAGGTACAACGAAGCATAATCGTCACAAACATAATCGTAAAATTGATGTGTTTCACGGTTAAAATGATTGTGATTGCAAAGATAAAACATATTCCAATTGCTATGTGTTAAAATATTCATGAATTTACCTTCTTGACACTTTGAATCCATTAAAACATATTTGTACCACTACAAATTGCACCACTATTGGTACATTTACCCTAAATTTAGTAAAAAAACATTTAACATTTTCCTGACCTTATCTTAAGCAAGGATATCGTGTGATATTAATATTTGTAAAAATGGCTGCTTTTTAAGCAACATGCAACAAACCAAATTAATCCTAGATAGAAAGCCCTATGATTTTTGCCCTTTTAAATTAACCTCAAACACTCAATACCTCACACTAGTGGCATTTCCCTATCAACGTATCGTTCTAGCAGTGGCGGGCTGGTGCTTACTTTACGGTAAAATAAAGATTTCAATTTTTCACTTGTTTGCTAAGGTACGCTCAGATCGTACCGCTTTGACCTTGTCAAAAATTCCTAACGGAACGCTTTCTACCGGTTCTTTCACCCCTGACTAACTCTGCAATGATCAAGCTCTTTCGTTACATTTTTGTTCGGTTTTTTTCTTACGCGTTTCTTGTACATTTTTCCAAAAAAAAACCCCATAAGACGCACGCAAAATATTTGCCAAGAACGAAGGGAAAGCTTGCCCCGAAAGCTTTACCTTTTTGCTCAGGCACACTCTTGTTCATGCTCAAACCCGAACCAAGGAAAACAGGCGTCGAAATGGAAAAACGGGTCTTCCGAGGGTACGCACAAAAAAAAAACAGTAGCAGTACGAACAGTACGAAAATTTCAAAATGATACCCATTTCCCAACCTGCATACTAAAACAGTGCCAAATGTTTACCAAATGTTTTGCCACTTCTAAACGGTACCGTCGCCACGTTGAATATCTTCACCAGTCCTTCCTATAGCGCTCAAGCGTGGCTGAGAATTATTCCTTGCGCGAAAGGGATAAGAGTTTCGATTGGACGACACTCTTTGCAATGAATGAAACGGCGCAAACGCGACTGTTGGTCATTTTTTATTCTACACAATCGCAACAACGCCCACAACGGTCCTTCGCTTCCGTTTGCGTAAGTTCGCTTGTTTCAAGCAACTTCCGGAGACAGTGTAGTGTACGCAAGGCTTTCCTAAATTGGCTACGCACGTCTTTGGAGTCGTGTATTTTGTGCATATTTTGTGTATTTTAGCTACAACGTCTAAAATACACAAAATATGCCTCAAATATATTTGAGGAACGATTTGATTGCAAATATTTCACATTCCAACCGCGCCTTGGTATGCATATTTATAGCACAACACACGCTGTCTCCGGGGTCATAGGATGCTCCGCTGGAGAACACAAGCGTCAAATAGCCTATAATATGTAATGGGCCATGGTCATAACAGCTAACGAATTCAGCCATGTTTTCAAATCACTCCCCCCTCGCCGTACCATACAGTAGACAAATCGGGTACAACAAATGATGACACTTTTCCCTACATTTTCCCTTCTCCTGCCAACCCCATTACGGTTCCATCCCGTGCACTGAAACGGGTGAGATAGCTCATTTGCATTTGCTTGCTGCCGGTTTATGTTACGCTTTACCACATTTCGGGGACATGAAGATACGACTTTTCCTGCGACCGAACAGACATTATGTCGCCGCATAATGTTTTACTGCGCTAGCAAACTATCAAAACGGAGCAGTAGCAACTTTAGACCAAAACGAACCCGCTAAAAAGCGACGTGCGACCAAAGTTTTAGTCCTACGATTTAATTACACCGTTGAAGCAGCATTTGAATCCAAACTGATTCGGATTGTGTGCAAAAAAAACACTTGGGAGAAGGAGGATTTAGAGGTGGGTGTTTACCCCAAATTAGCCGAATTTATCCTGGTTTAGCTATAGTTGGACCATCTGTTTCATCCCCGTCGAACAAGCATGGCCTGATGAACCAACTTACGTTAGCTTTCAACCATAACTGTAATCAATCTTGAATGTCACGTATAACAGTTTTTTGTCTTATTTTTCTCTCTTTTCAGTAACCTGCAAAAGTTGCAACTGTAAGTATAAAAAAGTTTTTGAATTTTATTTTTCCTTTTATGATTATGTCCCTGCTACAACGGTGTACCTCTTTTGAACAGAAGTTATTATTTATGGTATATACCAAAATTTGTAAATAACGTGTTACAAAATACAATAGCACATACTGCATAACTGTAGTTACCTTTTCATTTAGTTTTATAATGGGCCGCTCTTTGGGCGTATACAGTGTTTTTGAAGATGTCTTACAGGGTTGCGAATCATATGATGGAATAGTTGAATCGCTTAGGACAGCGGTCGGCAAAGTCCGGCCCGCCGCAACATTCAATCCGGCCCGCGAAAGATTTGAAGAAACTATTCATTCACAATTTAGTGGTTTTGTTGGCAGTGTATGTAGCAATACCGCACTGATACGGGTATGGTCCGACACCTCTCGAAGGTTAATATAGGATCTCCATACCCTACTCCGACTCAATACGTCCACGGCGTACAGAACGGTAGCATATCTCTCCAATAATCTGAGCTTGGGTACACGGGGAAACCCAACCCCTTGGGAGGATGGGTTATATGGCTAAATTGAGCGGGGGGAAGGGATGGTAAGCGTCTGTTCTCCATGTTAGGGGCGGCTGGCTGGCCCTTCTGTCCTGGCATCCTAAGGGACTTTAATCAGCTAGGATGCGTAGGCCCTACGACGAGACTGGAGGTTGGGGGAGAGGCCTTGCAAGCCACCCCTGGAAAAACATAAACGCAACGAAAGGAAACCAAAGGATTTCGAACCGGACCAACCGATACCGACCCACGCAACCGAACAAGGCAAACGATTGGAAACTCGGAACATGGAA